>JAYWIR010000039.1:1800000-2020959 GCA_036172245.1 Raillietiella orientalis
GAAAACTTTTTAAAAAAAAAAAAAATTGTGAATGTGAATTCTAAAGTTAAGCTACATTGCAAAGATGGAATTCCGAGTAGGGGAATTGAATGTTCATTACATTTGAGTATTTATACTAATGCTGAAAAGAACAGCATCATAAATTATTTTCCGAATTTATTAAATATCCTGAATATAAAGAAATATGCATATGAAGTAGTATTTGTCAGTCTTATGGAATAGGATTCCATCCATGCACTTGGAACATACCCGTTCCTGCTACTCAGATACGATTTCCAATTTGCAAATCACAAAGAAAACTAAAGTGATATGCCAAGGCTTCACAGGCAAACAAGGAACATTTCATAGCCAGCAATGCATACAGTATGGCACAAATTTTGTTGGAGGAGTATCACCTGCTAAGGGTGGTAGCTTTCACTTAGGGCTACCTGTATTCAGTACAGTCAGTGAGGTACATTACATTTACAATTGCAATAGCTGCACTCAGTTGTAATTACAATAGGCAAAAAAAGCCACAGGAGCTGATGCTACCATGATATTTGTTCCTCCCCCATATGCTGCATCAGCTATTCTGGAATCTGTAGAAGCAGAGATCCCTCTGATTGTGTGCATTACTGAGGGCATCCCTGTGCATGATATGGTTCGCATCAAGAACATTATGATGAAGCAAGAGCGTTCACGATTATTGGGCCCCAATTGCCCAGGGATTATTGCTCCTGGACAGGTGATGTAAAGTCCTTATTGATTTAGTAATTTTGTTTAGTGTAAAATCGGTATAATGCCTGGATCTATTCATCGTCCAGGATCTATAGGAGTAGTGTCACGATCTGGCACTCTAAGCTATGAAGCTGTATATCAAACCACACAAGTGGGCCTTGGTCAAACTCTTTGCATAGGGATAGGGGGAGATCCATTTAATGGAACCAATTTTACAGATTGCTTGCAATACTTTCTTCAAGATAAAAGTACTACTGGTATTGTGCTGATTGGAGAGATTGGTGGGTCTACGGAAGAGAGTGCTGCTGAATTTCTGCTGAAAAATAATGCAGTAGGATGAATAGCTCATATGACCAGTTGATGTTGCATTTATGCAGGGACCGAATGCAAAGCCTGTTGTGGCTTTCATAGCAGGAAAGACAGCTCCCCCTGGTCGCAGAATGGGACATGCTGGAGCTATTATTTCAGCCGGTCAGGGTCGGGCTGAAGATAAAATAAAAGCATTGGAAACAGCTGGAGCAGCCATAATCCCCAGCCTTGCCCACATAGGTCGAACAATGTTGCATGCCTTGCAACAGTCTTCCCATCAAGAATCATGTATCCCAGTTTATGATACAGAGTAAATAGATATTAGTCCATGTTACCAAGATCCTTGGCAATGCTTGCATCCCCTACTGATGCCGACTGCTTTTGGCAACAATCCAACACCTGTTGCAATAACTCATTATTGATGAGCTGTGCTTCATGAAGTAATATGGCAAACTGTTTCAAAGTAGATGCTGCATCTGGCACATCCAGCTCAATGTCAGATAGGTCCTCTGTTACACGTATGATCCCAGTCTCCAGCTGATCAAGGGTGAGGACTCCATGTGTATAAAAGTGATGCAGCAAAGTGCACAACTGCTTTTCTTCAGGAGGATGCCGATGCTCTATAGCCATCACAATTGCTTCATAAACCAGCTCATGATGAAAATGAGGAACTTCCAGGCTTGTCAAACAATGCATGGCCTCATTTGCATCATCTGCTATAAGGAATTCTTCTAATAACAAACCTATCTGTCGCACTAGTGACTTCACAGGACAAATACCACCTCCCACACCCCAAATATTGTCTAGTCTCACAAGACCATGCTTCACTGAGAGTAACTGATCAGCAAGTGACAAGCACTTCTGTACCACTTTTGTATCGACATGACCTTTGTAAGCATCTACGTATGATGGAGGCAAGCAATCATCAGCCACTGCTCGTGCTATAAATTTGCCAAGTATGGTAGGTGCATCAGGCACATCCAGAATCAAATCAGGTAACTCAGCAATCAGCCTATCAAAAGCTAACGCACACTTTTTTTTATTAGTAGCACAAAGAACAAAGTACCTTGTTTTAAGTGTTCTGATGTGAACAGCGTTCCACACAAAGTAGACAGTAACACAGATGTCAATTCACAGTGGAAGGGTTTGTGATCAAAAGCTAGCTGTATGCATAGCACAGGTACAAGACTTAATCTTTTTCTCAGTCTCAATTCTTGCAGGGATTGTAAAACTTCCTTAATGTTCTGATTTTCCAAATATTCCGAAATAATGGGCTGGATTTTGTTCTGCATCAACAACAGTAATCATGCATATACAGTGAAAAACACTTACTCTTAACTCTTCTTCTGGTTCTGAGTTTGGGACTAATTCTATTTCTCCTGTGTCATCATTAACATCATCAAAATCGTCAGCAGCGCGTAATTCACTTCCCGGTTTCCCCCATGTGCCTTTGCCTCCTCCTCCACCTTCATTATTGAAAGTGTCTTTTTCATATAATAGTTTGTGAAAAATAAAACCTTTTTTTGGCAATCCTCTTCCAAATCGTTGGTGAGAGCGTCGACTATTCTTACTAAGCAGTTTTAAACATCGAGTAGCTGCAGCATGAGTGACAGTTTTTTCGCTCAGTTGCAGTTTCGATGATCTTTTCCCTTTGTATTTAGTATGTAAAGATAGTGACTGATCAGCATTATCGGCATCCCCAGAACCAATATTGGCACAACTGTGAGCAAAATCTGTTTCTGGGGTGGAATACTCCATGTTTTTTGGCAACGACATTCTGATTTAAAATATTATATGCACCTGAATAATCATGGAAAACATGGTCGAGTCACTGGTTAATGAGTTTTCATTTACACATAACAGACATGACATTCTACCACAGTAAATGAAATATTACTTAAACAATAATGCAATTTTGCCCAACCTTAACGTTTTTTTTTTTTTTTCCTGCTCCTGTGAAGCATTGTTAGAGAGAAATTTTCAGCCAAGTATTTGTTCAAATAATTACTTCCGAAGCGGATTTTGGAAACCAATACAAACGGCGATTTCCGTTTTAAAATAACATTCTGAAGAGCCTGATTCATAAAATTAATAGCAATCAAACCTCAAGCAGTAACTGCTGTATGTCACGCGTTAGTTTCGAAAGTTCAAAGATTACATTCTTAACTCAAAACTTTCAGACTGTACGGAAAAAACTTACTTCGCATAAATGAAAAGGCTAACGAGTAATAAAATCAGCAGATTGTCTACGCCTGTCTTCGAACTATCAAGCAGAGCTCATTTCGATTACGTACGCATCGCGAACCTTCGGCGCTCGAAACAAATTCCCGTAGATAACCAAAAATTCGCATGTTCCGTTGGGGACTGTACCGAGCAGGCAGTGGTACTTAAGAAGCTGTGTACTTCACTGCATTGTCCCACTTATTGCTTGTATTCCAGTGGTTTTTCCATTTTTAATACTCCTTCTCTACTGCATAGTTGGCAAGTTGTTTCTGCATTCTTACTTGTGTAAGGTTCTGAAAGTTTGGGCACAGGCTATGGAGAGTTTATTCGGCAAAGTTCAGATTGCACCAGCAATTGAGGTTTTCTCTCTAAATAAAGCCTACCAAGAGGATCATTTTCCTCAGAAAGTTAACTTGGGGATTGGAGGTAAGCACCCAGTAGTTTAAGAATTTGTTTGTGAAGATCGGATTAAATCCACTATCAAGTATGAATGTGGAATTCATAAGTGATGTTTTTAATTTGCTAGCCTATAGGGATCACCAAGGAAAACCGTGGATTCTCCCTGTAGTCAAAAAAGTGGAACAGCAAATAGTTAATGATCCCAGTATTAATCATGAATATTTACCCGTACTTGGAATAGATGCAATGTCAAGAGCAGCTGTTTCCCTTTTACTAGGTGAAAACAATTCACTTATAAAGCAAGGACAGGCAAGGAACATTTTTAATTTTTTGTGAGGGGAAACTGAAAACTGCTATACTTAGGCATTTGGAATTCAAGGTTTAAGTGGTACAGGATCACTACGGATTGGTGCTGAGTTTCTTTCAAAAATATTGAAATATAAAACCTTTTATGTATCTAATCCAAGCTGGGGTGAGATGTCACAATTCGGATCAGTCATATAGTATACCCATCTTAAAATATAGGGAACCACAAACTACTGTTCCTGCATGCAGGTTTCACTAATTACTGCGAGTATCGTTATTGGGATGAAAAAAAACATCAGATGGATTTCGCAGGCATGATAGAAGATTTGTCTGCAGCTCCACCTAATTCAGTTGTGATACTCCATGCCTGTGCTCATAATCCCACTGGAATGGATCCAAGTCCTTCTCAGTGGGAACAGATTGCTGATGTTGTAGCTGTATGAGTGTTACATTTGATTAAGTTGTGACTTTTGCCATTCTTTTCCCACAACCATTAGGAGCGCAAACTGTTTCCTTTCTTTGATGCAGCCTATCAAGGCTTTGCTTCAGGAGACCCAGATAGAGATGCTTTTGCAGTTCGTCTTTTTGCTTCAAGAGGTATGGAGATCTTCTGTGCTCAGTCATTTGCAAAAAATTTTGGCATATACAGTAAGTACCATGTGATTCCTTTGATTAAAAAACAACTTTGTGTTGAGATGAACGTGCTGGCAACTTGACTATTGTCCTGAAAGACAATAATTGTGTGGAAGCAGTACGTTCTCAGTTTACTTTGTTGGTGCGGGGTATGTATTCAAATCCCCCTCACCACGGAGCCAGAATTGTTGCTACCATATTGCATGACCAGGAATTAAGGAAGGAATGGTATGAATGTATCAAACTGATGTCTCAGCGTATTAAGGATCTGAGAAAACAACTGCAACAAAAACTGCAAAGTTTGAAAACTCCTGGGAATTGGGATTTTATTACACAGCAAATTGGCATGTTTTCATATACCGGTCTAACTTCCAAACAAGTGCAATATTTGATATCCAAGTATCATATATATTTATTGTCCTCTGGTAGAATCAACATTTGTGGTTTGACACCAGATAACTTGGATTATGTAGCAGATGCTTTCCATGATGCCATTACCAAGTTCTCCCATGTGCCTTCTGATCCTGGTGTAATCAACTCTTGACAAACATAAGACATCTTGTGCTATTTCTAACAGTAAATGCAGACTGATTTTAGATTCATTTTTGTAACATTATAGTAATGTAGGTGCAATGTGATAGGAATAAGATTCATATTTGTGATTAATAGTGAAATATAACTCAGGTTCGAAAAATTCGAAATCAGGCACATCGATAGAGATTTCATTATAGGAACTCAAATAGTATGCTAATAGTTAAACATGCACTAATGAGTATGCAATAAAGATATTAATTAACCCATAAATTGTTACGTATTTACCTTCCAATTTATCCCCATATAAAAAGTGACAAGACTGCGCATGGAATTGCTCTTTCGCAAGCCCATGAATTTCGAACTTGGGTTTCACCTTTTTCTCAGCATATGGTTGTGTGAAACACGCGTCTGAGTCCTTGCTATCGTCGTGTATACGGTTCCATGATTAAAACATTTTATATTAGGATTTGCCTCACTTAGGATGTAGGTAGTGGCATTTCATTCAGAAGAGCTATTTTGGGGTGTGCAATTTGACCTTACCAAAGATTTCTCATGATAAAAAGCGTCTTCCAGAACCAACTGCGCGTATTTTCGTTTGGAGGGGATTAAAATACTGGCGTTCGTACAAGTAATCCACCACAGAATTGTAACGAACATTTCTTAGATCTCTTTAGCGAATTACTAAACGAAGTCGGTGAAATCGTTACTTAAGTGCAAATGGGTCCGAGCTCATGCGTGTATTCCTTCGCAAGCAGTCCAACTTGGGACACAGACGCGCCATTAACCACTTCGTCGTCAAAGCAACAATTCCGTCTGTAGTGCAGAGCAGGCAACTTCCAGCGCCCAACGTTCTTTGAAGCAAAGTTGCGACGCTGTTCGACTATGTCGTCAAGGTTTTGCACAAATTCTGCACATTGTGTACACGAAAACGCTTTCGCGTGTATTAAAGATGCCCTCCCTATTTGTTCGTTTTGTACAACTTCCAACGTTTCTGCATCCCGAATTACCATGCCTTCCGAACGGAAAGTGGGGGAGGGGGGAACTGCCGTTCAATGATATAAATGTCGCAGTTAAGTACATAAGTAAATCTAATACCATAAATATATTTAACGGGAATCCAAAAAATGTGGGAGCACGGTACGCAAATATTTTTAGATTTGTGCTTTTCCAAAGTTACAACTTATTCATTAAGTTATCCGTCGTTACTCTGAAATGCATTTTTTAAGAATGACATCTTGGTGAAGCGACTGAAAGAAAGCAGCCCGAGTTTCATTTTTTCATAGAGATGCTTGATAAAAGGTTGATGAAGAGGCTCCAAAATCACAGCTCCACATTAATAAGCGGCATTTTAAAGTAGTTTTACCAACTTGAATCAATCAAATGAAAGCTTCTATTTGGGCTCATGATGATTAACGGCTGCTCCGAAAAAATAAACATACAAAATCACGGAGTTTAGTAACATTTCTTCGGTAAAATTCAGTTCTCAATCCTGTAGGAATGTTTACGATTTGAATGCCCGAAGACCATCAACTCTTTTCACCCGATTATACCTTATAATTCATGATAGAAAATCAGTGAAATCTTTGTGGTTTAATTTTTCTAGGAACTTGCTTTCAGATGAAGAATTTTTCTGTTGAGAATGTCGTCTAACACTCGTCCAATGACTGTTTTACTGGTTATTTAAGAATCTCTTTGGTGAATAAATTTAGATATATTTTTGCACAAATATCTTAAAGCAAAATATTTTAAGAATAATGATAGTTATTATTTTCATTAATAAAAAAACAAGGAAATCAGCAAAGCATCAGAAAAGCTGATAAAAGAAATTTCGTGGAATCCGAACAGCATTACAAATGAGATATGGAAATGTAGTCTTCCAATTCTTCTTTATTAATCCTTAATAAAACATAGGGCAAGAAATCAGGAGTTTTACTTGTTTTTTCTTACTCAGATCCATGAAATGGACCTTTTCTTACAAGAAGTGCAAAATTAGAAAAGTGTTCAACATATTGATGTGCATGCTTGGAAATTATGAGATCAAAATAAGTGTGATAGTCGATGTAATCAGCAACTCATGTCTTAAATGAAATAATAAGCAGGGATTCATGGTTTGAGTTTAAATGTAAGCTGGCTAATAAAGATATGCAATTGATAGACGATTAATGAGAATCAAGACTGTGAGAGATCGTGGGATCTCTTTGCAAAACTGGGAAGCTTAACCAGTTCATTTATGCAACTATCAGAGTGTTTTGAAAAATCATCCTAAGGTGTGTTTTTATCTCTGACATAAATTGCCAGTGAAGTTTTCGTGGACTGCTCAAACAGGAGATGGCAGTTGCAGTCTGCGGTTCACATTAGGACAGTAAGCAAGACTCTTTGAAAAATAAGACAGCTAAAAATCAAATCATTTTCTAATATGTTCTCCTGGTATTAAGCCTTATGTTTCTGAGCGGGTGAATCACTGCTAGAGCTGAAATCACAAATTTTAAAATGCTGTAAGGCATACCACGAAAGGCATTCAAATCTGTTAGATCTACGAAATTGACTATGTAGTGAGTATCTTCGAATCGAACTTGAAGTGACATATATTCGACGTTATAATAGTAATCCCCGTTTGTTTCTGTATTCATTCTAAGAGGCTCCATTTGCTTTCCGCTTGAATGTAATTTTGGAAAGTATTTGATATTTTGTGTATTTCTAGTAAAATTACTATTGAATTGAAAATTTAAACAAGCATTATGCCTCGGATGTTTGGAATGTAAAACATTAAATAAAACATGAAAAAATAGAAGAGATGAAAATCGAAAACGGGTTTTCATTTTTTTTCTCCCTTTGGTTGTTTTCTTAAGCTAATGATATTCCATATGAGATTCCATATTTTGTAATAGTTTCTCCTAAGCGTTAGAAGCGAGTAACAATTGTTTGAATTTAAGGGTTTTCATCGTAAAATCGGTAGCACTGGCTATGATTCTTTAAATTAGATTCTATTCAATAGAAGCTTCAATCCATTTTAATGAATTTGATGAAAGCAACTAGAAATTGTGCTTATGAATATGAAGAAATAGTCACCATCATCTCATATGGCAAGTGCGCCAAGTAATTTGAGTAACTACGGCTAAGCGAATGCTGTGAAGCACTATGGCAATAGGATGTTCGTGCTGCAGCTATACCGTTTTACGCCTTATTCTTCAGCTTTACTTCTTACCTGTTGTTCATACTTGAAAATCTTTTTATAGTATACTGGCATAAATTTCACGCCTAATATTCTAATTGAAACGCATAGTTGACAGTCGGAATTGTTTGCGAGACTGGAGGAAGTGGGGAAAACTATATGTGCATCGCAAATACATGTATCCTGTAGGGTGGACACCCATGTAGCAGCTTCAAGACTTGATTTCATCATCCGAAAAGCACACCGGTTAAAGCAAGATAATATCTTTGCAAATTAGTCATTGTTTCATAATTGTATCGCCAAAGTTTGCTGAGGCACGATGGGATTGTTTGGCAGAAGTTCCCCAAAACCTGCAAAAGAAATGGTAAGCCCTGTTTTGTTAGCACTTTCATTGCAAGCACACTTTAGAACTACAGTATGAATATCTAGAAACAGGATAGTGTATTGTGTATTCTCTGCATTAAATATGTGATTTTGAAGATATGTAATTCTTTGTGAAGATTTCCGTTTTTCAAAATCTTGAATGCTATGTAGGTTCAGGAATGGTGTAAAAAGCTGAGGAAGGAAAGCTTCCTACTGGACAGACAGATCAGAGGTACAGTACATTGATTGGAAACCATGACGATATTTCAATTTAGGTATCATGAGAGAGGAAGAAAGAATTAAGAAGTCTTTGAAAGAAGCAGCCAAAAAGGGTGACAAGGACATCTGTGTAATTTTGGCCAAAGAAATAGTGTCTGCTCACAAAACAATAGCTCGAATTCAAACTTCCAAAGCTCAGATGAATTCGGTACAGTTGCATATGCAACAGCAATTAAGTATGCATATTTGTGGTTTATTGGGTTTATATTGTTTTACAAACTTAGTGAATTTGCGTGTTGCTGGATCCTTGGAGAAGTCTACAGATGTAATGAAATGCATGTCAGATTTATTGAAAATTCCAGAGATTTCCAACACAATCATGGCATTATCCAAGGAAATGACTAAGGTTGCAGTCTGCTTGTTGCTACTAGTCTATATATAAGAAATTTTCAGGCTGGAATCATTGAGGAAATGATAGAAAGCACATTTGAAAGCATGGAGGAATCTGAACAGTTAGAGGAAGAAGCTCAAAGTGAAGTTGATAAGGTGAAATCTGTGTGGTAATTTGGCCTATAATGCTTTTGGTACACTTCATAAATAGATTCTTTGGGAAGTTACTGCAGGGCAGATTGGTAAAGCTCCAGAAGCTGTATCCGATTCTTTGCCTGCTGAACCTCAGAAAAGTCAGGTTAATCAACCAGATGAAGATTTAAATGAAATGCAATCTAGACTTGCCGCATTGCGTAGTTAACATGTAAATTTTATTGAATTAATAAGTTTATTGAATACGATATAGAATATCATTGTGGTGCATGTAAAAGGAACACTATTATACAAATAAACATTACCTTATGTGTTCACTATGTGTGACACTGCCCAAGTCTAGCAAGTTTGCAGATGCATCTAAAATCACTCAGGTGTAGCTATGAACAATATGCTTTTGGTTAGTACAGCATATTGTTTTAAAAAAATCTTGTAATTCATGTGTTCAGTCTTCTGAAGACTTGTTTTTGTGGTTGTGCTATTTGTATTTTTGCTTTTTCACTAGGAATTTCACAGGATTCATCCATGTGTTCCTAATGAAGAATTGTGCCAAATTTTCTTGTCAGCATAGATTTCAGATCCAATGTCCGACTTTTAGCCAAGTTAAGTAAAAGCACTTTGTACATGTAGGAGGAAATGTAGGAAAACTTGAATTTTTTCAGAGATGCGTTCAAGAATTTGTTTATAGTGCTGAACGTTTTAGAGTGGTGTTAGAGCATTAATTGAAGCATGAAACAAGCAGTCTGTGAAAGAGGAGGTATTCATAGTTCAAGAAATCTAATAATGCTTTAAACAAAATCCTTAATTCAAAACAGTGTCAACGATTTTAACATTAAAAACGTAACATTTAGAGAACACCAAGGAACTAAATTAAGAGAGAATGAAGCAAATATGCCCAAATGCTTTGTGGTTCATATATAGTCAGTTTTCAGATTTTGTGTGTAAGCCTGTAGACTATATTCATTTCATGGAGGAATCTTCTTTTCTGGATCGTTTTGTTCTGTGAGGATGTTAAGCAGTTGAAACAAGGATCTGTAAGTGGTGATTTTGAATCCAGATACAAATATTTCAAACTAGTTTACCAGTCTTTAAAGAAATTCAGTTTCAGCTATTACTGCATTTCAGAGATGCAACATATGTTGATATTGTGACAAAATACCAAGTAAAGTAAATACCATAAGGAATCAAATTTCGATGTATTAGTCTGGAGAATGAAAGTTAGTTGCATGAGTGATGTATTTGGTGTGATCCAGATTTATTGTTTTGGTTTGTATTATCTTAATTATTTCTGTTTCTCATGAAACAGTCGGTTTGACATTGTCATCTGGTTTGCTAAATGCTGTTTCTGATTTCACAGTTTTCGTTCCACTAATGAGCGCATCTTAATGGGTGCATACTGTTCTGGTGACTCCTAAGCTTATTGGAACATGTAAAGTATGATAAGAAAAAGATCGCCATCTCAAAGTTGTGCATATCATACTTAATCCAATGATTTCAGTAGATGCAGTCGCATTTAATTATATGTTAGGTGTTTTTCTTTATGTTATATGTCATTGTAAGCATTACTGACTGCTGTTGAAAATTTCAGCTAGAGTTTTCCTTTGCAACTATTGAGTTTAATTTGGTTACATTTGACAGTTTGTAGTCAGTCACACAAAATACGTTGAGTTTAAGCATTGATTGAAATTATACCAAATATTCAACATAGCATTATGAAGATTTGTCATATTGTTGATTCATATGATTTACGATGTTTTCTTTTTCTTTTAATAACCACTTTAAATTGCTTGTGCTTTGTAAAAACTAAAGCAAAAGTATTGAGTTTTGTTTTTGCTTCAAGGTTTTCTGCTCTAAAAGACAGCAAAACTTTTTAAGTACAGGGAGACATTTTTGTATAGCAGTGATGACTAGTTTTTGTAAGAAATTTGAGCAAATGGAGTTGTGGATGTGTTTTTTTTTTTTTGCATACACTTGGAAGAAAAGAAACGAAAGACTGGATAAAATAATAATAAAAAATAGTTCTCATTCAGTTGATATTCCCAGGGTGCTGTCTATATCCGTTAGCTTACAGCTATTCATATGAGAAAATGAAGTCTGAAACTCTGAAAACGAAAATATGAAAAAAATTTAGATGAAAGTATGCATGGTGTCAATTGAAATATGTAAGCATTGGAGTTGACACAAAGCTCTTTAAGCATTTAGTACAAATATCTTGTCTACCTGGTTGTTTATAAGTAACATATAATGATGATATTGCTAATTTTGGAGTACACACTTGTTGATGTTGGTTGATTTTGCAAAATATTTCAAAGAGACAGACTCCACATGTGGTCAAAGAGGTGCCATGGATAGGCGATTTTCATTTTCAGATTGTGTGGATTGTTTGTCCAAGGACTGACTAAATTTTTGTTAAGAAAAACGGAAGTCATGCAAGCAAACTTCATGCAGTTGGGTTTATGCACATTAGATTATAGCAGATGATTGAGAAGCAGCAATAATGATTTCTTGGGTTAAAAAAAAACAAAAAAAACCTTTATCAAGAGATAGAGATTCATTCATTCCGTCATCATATTCATTAACTCAGCAGCTGACGAGTTGCATTTATGGCTTCTTATCAACATGGTGCGGTTTTGAAATGCATTCTTTTGGTGAAGGCACGAAAAGAGAATGAGCATCTTTCATATCAAGAAACAAAAGTTAAAAGTGTGGAGCAGAAACTGTGAAGGTATCTTCTGCCACATCAAAACAAATTACGATGTCTTTATACGTTGCTTGAAAGTAAGTTAGTATGATTACATCTTTCAATAAATGTGTCAAAGTTTTGGACGTTTTGGAACCATTTTCATGATATCGTGAATATTCTGAGAAATTTTCAGTAAGCTGGCGTTTCCATGCTTTTTTTCTGTATTATGTTGCTTTTTTGGGGGGGGGGGGGTCAGTAGCAGAATTCATTGCTGGAATTAAAGAGCTGCTGTATTGAAGCATTCACCGCGTTCACAAAGAGCTTCTGAATGAAAAGAAAATTGCAAGATCCACGTACATCAACTTTGGGGAAGTGCTGATCTTAGATACTGCCTAAGAACTAACGGTAGTTGACCAATAACGAGACGAAAAAGAGAAGCGGGTATTCAGAAGATAGGTTCGCGCAAAATTTCCTGAATACTCCCGCCCGATTGTACATTGCATTATATATCTGGATGAATGCAAAGTGCAGGCCTGCAACTATCGGTTGTTGGTAAATTCTTAATAATGCATAAGTTGCAGTTTCAGGCGGAAGCTGGGCCATACCCGGAAAAAGCACTTTTTGCATCCCACGTTTTCGCGGATGAAAAACGAATCCAGATATTGCAAAACAAGGAAAATAAAGATGGCATTCAAACTTTCCGTTGTTCGTGAGCCTTCGGAGACGACTTTTGTTTCCTGAGGAATTCAGTGCTAGGTTCCTATAGCAGGCCGAAAAATGTGCAAGTTCGCTGTTGCGATCAGCTGAGAAGCTTTCGGTTCCGGGTGTGCGCGAGAGGTTCACCGTGGAAACAGGATACGCTTTGCAGAGCACCGTACTTTGGCGCAACTTGCTTTCCAAGTGTATTTCCTCCTTTTAAACAATATTAATTACTGAAACTCTGGTAACTTACATCCGTGTGTATGGAGCAGCGTTTTTCATCTGTTTCTCTGCTAAGCGGAAATATGCAACAGTTAGAACGCGGAGTTTGGCACGGATCTTGTGAAAACTGACTGCTTTTTGTGCGTCCTGCTTATTGATCGAGGGAAGTAATTAAGCGGTTGGAAAACAGTAATTACAAGCATTTATCCAGTTGGGCGTAGCGAGCGATTGTCGTATTCGAGAAAGAGAAAGTGGGGTTCCACAGAGATAATTCTGTGTTCCATGCCATATCTGCAACTTGGATGTAAAAGAGTAAACACCACAAAAATTGATTTCCGGGATAAACGGAAAGAAAAACAAATAGGAATTGAAAATAAAAAGCATTGGAGGAATCAGAGAAACTGGTGAGCGCTAGAGTGCCAAAACTGGAACAAATGTACGTCTTTTGGGCCATGTACGTCTTTTCATCACAAACGATGGGGAAGTCGGATCACCGCGATAGTTTGCGGCTCTCGGTCCAAAAAACCTAGTTGTCGAGGTACCTGCTGCCGAGAAGAGTTTTAATTTATTACTGGGAAATACGCTAAAAGGGCAAAAAACAAAACTACGCAACCACGTGATACTTCCGGACAAACTGCGCACGTGCTGGGTAAAAACAGTGTGCGTAATCCCCGACTACTCACGAGACGGGGAGACGGACAGATCTGTTTCTGACAGATGAAGAAAAGCGTGGGAGGTGGTAACAGGACAAGAGTCGGGAACCGCCTCAAAGAAGCATCCCTCCTCCGCGTTCCGATACCGCGAGGGTTGTAGTCATCAGTCCGTGAAGCGCTTTCGGTTGAGCTGCTGCGATAGCAGCCTGCGGTTTGAAATGTGCAAACGTCTATAACATGGTTGCTGCTTCAGAAAAATGGCGACGATGATAAAAACAACAACAATAATTGGTCATTTCCCCTGCCTTTTTTTCGTCAGTTCGGCGGATGGAAACCACTGTACGATCGGCCAGGTGGTCTCTGGCCCCGTTCTCAGACCAAAGATGAAGGAAAATGAAATCCGAACAAATCTCATCTCCCTCCTTCCTTTATTCCCCCCTCACCCTCCCTCCCTCCACCTCAAGCTTCCTCCTCGGTTTGAGAGTTCTGGTAGTGTTTATGTCATTTGCGAACTGCAATGAGATATCAGGGGGCGAAGCAACCCGACAGGTCAAAGTATTCCTCCTTTCCTTTTTTTCTCGTGAAACGAAGGGAGCATTTTCCTGGATTGAAGGTTCGCGACGCGCACTGGCGACGTCACTGTGCCATTTTTCTTTTTTTGCGGGCACGTAGGTCAAAAATAAACAAGTGACACAGGTGGTGGATGGGATAGGTAGTGAGGTGAGGAAAACTAAGTAGGAGCTCGGATGGCACTTCGAACAGTTCCAGGATGGATACTGCAAATCGACGCAAGATCAGATGACCTCGAGAACCCCGGCTGTAGACCCCCGACGGAATCCCAGTCCTCCGCGATCTCAGCGAACCGTTCGTCTACGCTTGGCAACCGTCTCAACGGCTTCCTCTTGTTCCTCGACTATCAAGGAGTTATGAACGCCAGCACGGGATGCAGAAAAATAGTTTTGCTGAAGATGCATGTGTGCGCGTGGTGCACGCGGTGTGTGCGCGTACGTCCACTCGCGTGCAACAGAACGGAGCGTATTCAGTTTCCTGTGTGCTAGCTGTGCAGCCATGTCCGCTGCCATGTAACGTCGCAGCCTCCCGAACAAGATATTACACCATAACGGGATACGTTCCAAGTATGTTGTTATCCCCGACTCTAGGTGCGTGCGATTCCCGCAAGGTGTTCCATGGGGAGAGGGTTGGAGACTTGGCTTTCGCGCTGGCTGATTCCAGCGGCTGCCGTTCGAAGCATACTTGCCGCTTCCACGAACGAAATCTCCAGACCTCAGCTCCAGCGATTTGAGGGGCACACGGACGGTTAACACGTCGCCTCCCTGCCCCCATTTTGGGATGAAGATGAGGACAGTGCGGGATTCAAGGGAAAGAGGGGTGGGGCTTAAGGGGAAGGTCGTGCTAAAATAGCAGCGGTAGCAGAAGGACGAGGACACCGGGAGGTCAGGTTGAGGAGAAAAGCGCGCGCACCTTCTCGAGTACTCCGTGGGCAAGGGGTGACGGCGAGCAGCTGCGGCCGAAATCTGGTAGTTCCCAGTCGTATTTCTTCCCCGGCTGTAGATGGGCGAGCGGATGGGCAGGAGAGAAGGGAATCTGATTTAGAGGGCCTCTGGTTCTCTCAGGCTGAGTTTGCAACGACCTCCTTCCCCTCCACTTTCCTCCTCTTTACCGTTCTCGCCCTTGAGGACAGTGAGAACTCCCCTCCTCCCGCATGCTCTCTGCTGCACTGCTTGCAGCCACAGCATCAGAGCCCCAGGGTCAGCATGGGCACTCCAGGCCCTCCTCCCCTTTGCTATTTTATTTCTTCTGATTTTTTCTGGGCGAGAAATCCTCCCCCCAGTCGCCCCCTTCTCTCCTCAATCCCGTCCAACAGTATGCGTGAGCAAGTCGCTTGACTTTTCCAGGTGTGGAGACCTTCCTCTCCCTCTTCTTCCTTTTTCCTTCGTCTTCCCTCCCTTCCTCCTCCTCCTCCATCACGCAGGCAGCGGTTGCTAACAAGGATGGCGGCAACGGCGATTCTTCGTTTCTTGGAACCGCCGGATCGACCACCCCTCCCTCCCGCCTTGTCTGCGTCCTTGCCGGCTGGTCCCCTCTCCCCCAAACTCTTCTCTCTCTCTCTCTCTCTCTACGTCATCGCCGTCTCCGGCATCGCCATCGTCGCTTGGGGCGCGCGTCTTCTCTCCCTGCACGTCGTCGGCGACGAGGAACCCCGCCGAAGATCCACGCTCAGAGCTGGCTGAGCAGACGGCAGGAGGTCTGGGAGGAGGGGTTCGTCCAGGAAGCTGGACCTAGATATGGCACGAGGGAAGAAGGCGACTTTCCACGAGCGCGATTCTCCTCCCCCCTTGTGGTCTCCTCTGAACGACCGAACCGGACTTTGGCATGTCCTCTCGCTTCGAATGTCCACAGCGAGGGGCCTGCGACCCGCTGTCGGAGGGGTGGGGGGCTATGACCAGATGTTGCATCCACCATCGTGAGCGGCCTCCGCATAGCCCAATGACCGGGAGGTGGTGGCTTCCTGTGGCGAGCTCCACGTGTAGCAGCCGTGGTACGGAGTGGGGACTCAGCAGGCTGGCGGGTGCGTAGTGGTGATAGTTGGGAGGTGTGGCGCAAGCCCGGCCGCAAGAGACGCGTTCTCTGCTGCTTCTTTTCCCCCGCGAGGTGGGCAACTTCGTGGAGGACGCAGGGCAGGACCACCGCGACGAATCGAAAGGACAGAGGAAGAGGAGCAAGCGAAAGTCAGGATCCTGCATCCTCCCTTTCCGCTCCCAGCCGGGATTTCGACGCCACAGGCTGGCTGAGAAGAGGACGGCGTCAACGGAGAGAAGTCAAGGGGAGAGGAGGCGAGCGGGCGCTCGACCAGAGGCTCCACAGGACTTCGGGACGGTAACGGTCTCTGACCGCCACCCGAGCCCTGTGCCAACCAGCACACGTCTGCTCACGGCCAGGAAGGGCACCGCCTCCGCTGCTGCGAGCAGTCGGACGCCCTCCAACGCTCCTGCGCGCGAGATGCGAGTCCACAGTGGAAGCTCCGGGGCGCACGCGCTACTTGCAGAGCCCAGGGCCATGAGACGAGTGGTGACTCCTCAGTGGCGGCGGCGGAGCCCTCCCAATATCGCGGGGAAAGTGGATGAGGGAGCCGAGAAGGGCACTCAGGAACGCGCCTTCTTTAAAGCTGCCCCGGGATGGATCAGCCCATAGAGTTCACCGGGCCGGTCGAAGCGCTGTCTGTGAAGGAGTGCAGCGGGTAAAGCGGGAGGGAAGGGAAAGGAACGGTGCTCACCACAGGCTGCAGGAATTCGGTTCGGGGTTTCTCCTGCCTTGAGTGGGCAGGACGCTAGGCTGGCCACGCGTCCTTCACCCTCCGCCGATCGCCGCGAAAGGAAGGCGCGAAGGGAAGGGCGGCGTCCCCTCCTTGCTTTTCCACGTACGAGAGCGAAATGCAGTGGACTTTGCTTTCTGCACCGCAGCTTTGCGCGAAGGACGGACGCAGCAGCAGCGGCGATGGCAGAGGATGCGGCAACGTACTTGCAACCCTCAACACCGCACATCCCATCCATCGCACACGCGCCAGCAAAGTTAGCAGAGCCTGCAGTCAGAAATGAGGGGTCACAAATACCTGAAACGCCGCACGAGGGCGGTAGGCGAAGAACGGGGCAACGTGAACTTGTATCTTGTCCTTCGTTCGTATCAACTCCTGCACAGAGTCCTCTCCCCGGGCCGTCTCCGAAACGGCACACCGGTGACACACGCCCTCCGTCCGCAGCCGCGCAGGGAAGTACTTCCCGTCGCCAGGCTACGCAGGGGACACGGAAACGGTTTCGACATCCGCCGGATGATCTGCACTCACAGCATTTCAGCGTGGAGAAAACATCTCTTTTCCGGGAAGCGAACGCAAACGAGGAACATTACTACAGCCTGCTGCTCTCCATTGCGCAGTGGCGTATGAAGGGGAAATGTGGCTCCTGCGAAGCCGACGCGCACGGTGTGAGAGGGGCTACAAACGCCTGTATCGTGAAACGAACTCAGCTAATTGTGGGAGCAAACAATCGCACTCATTTCCTTTGCCAGTTTCCTCCCCCCCCCCCTCCGTTCCCCCTTCCTTCCCCACCACCACCTGAGCATACCGGATCGGAACAGTTCGAGAGTAGGCGGAAGATCTGTTTCCTCGAACATCTGCTTTCATCTTGTAGCATGCTAACGCGAAACGAGCACAGGCGCTGTTAGCAGTACTTTCGACTAAAACGTTCCGTGTCGAGCTGGCTCGTCGTCCCACGTCACTGCAAGTTTGGTAAAATGGCTGACGCGAACGTGCTCTGAGCGCATTGTTGAGAAGCGTGCTGTCCGGCACGGTGCTTCCTCCATCGTTTTCGTCAGGGCTGCCCCCAGCCGCGGCGGGAAACTCGAAGGACTGCTCGGCCTCACTCAAAAAAAACACTGCCCCGGAGTTGCTCTGAAGTACTCACTCACTCTGCTGAATTCTCTCAGCTCGGAGAGCATCGTTGCCAGCGATTAGTGGCAAATAGCAAACCCTGAATTGCCTGTTTTTTCCAGGCGACGTCGATCCCACGAAAGCTGTTGCAGCGTTTCTGTCAGTCGATCGAAAGGCAGATGGAATGCCAATGCGATCCGTATGGGATCGTGACGTGCGTGCTCGGGAAAAATAAATTGTTTTTGCACGATGCTAATGAGTATTGATTTCGGAGTGTTAAAGGTAATTCAAGGAGGCTCCAAATACACGTTTGTCAGCACCCGATTTAATAATGATCACGTTGTCTGGTTCTTTTAACTGAAAAAAATGCCAATGCAAACAGCCTATCCGGTCACTGGTCATGGTTTTGTTTTGTTTTGTTTTTCAGTTTCTTAGGTGTGCAGATGGCATTCAATTACCGGAAAGCTTGGTCTGCTAAAGATAATCTTCAGCTACTGAGAAGTTTCCGACAAGAGAAAATGAAATCTTGGAAAGGGGAGCAGAGGCGCATTGTGCATCATTTCTTGAAGGGTGCGACCTTCAGGAATTCATGGACATCCAAAATAGAGTTGATGGTTCGGAATTCGTAGCGCGCTGCTTTGGCTGTAGGATCCTTCAAACTCGTTTGTTTCTCGTCCCAGGCACTTCGGAGGAGCAATAGCAACCCAGTGATTTTCACCGATTTAAATGCAAGAAGAGGGAGGGAGGGTCATGAGCTCCGACCTGATACCTACTTATGGTATCCAATCTTCCTATGCATCAGCCCTCATCTACCGGAGGAAGCACCCACATTCATGGATCAACTCGATCCTTCGTACTGTAGCATTCGAAGCCGAACCTAGGGTCCCCCGAAGAGCTCCGGAGAGCTCGCCAACCTCGTGCGTCCCACTGCTGCTGCGGTCGCCCGATCGAGCGGCGATCGAAACGCGTTCTCAGCCAGGCCAGGAACAGACGCTTGTTGAAAAGAGCTTCCCTCCTCGCTACCAGGCGACCCACAGGGCGTTGCAGCTGGACTCCGGGGCGCCGGGTAGCAGAGGAAACGCAGGCGCTTCACTCGCTGATCGACCGTGCCTCTCTCTCAGAGCCGACTCGGCTTCTCAGGAGAGGGCGACTTTCTCTGAGGACTTGCATTTGAAGGACTCAGGCAGGACAGAAGAAAGGGAGGAAGGAGCGAGCTGCATTCCCGAACGAATGGGAAGAATGTTCTCGGAAACGACCCGACAGTCGTTTCCTCTTCCGCTCTGGACTCTGGGAACTGAGGACTTCTCCCCCTCCCTTCTCCCTCTAGCTCGTTTCTCCCCCCTTCCACGAGCCTGAGACGTTGCCAAGGATGAAGGGATACAGGGAGGAATGGACCACTTTTCCGTTGAATTACCGGAGATAAACTCTCTACTAGAGCAAGGTCGCGCTCCCTCCTTCCCGCATGGAGGGCACGACGCTCCCCTAGTGGTGAGCGACTCAGGATGACGATCTGCTCCAGGATGGCGTGGCGACGGGCTCGATTGTTTCAGTTTCTCAGTTATGAATATGGCCTTCAGTCATCAGAAAGTCTCCCCGGTAGTGGGGAGGGGAGAGGGCACTTGGAGACGTCTGATGCGAACTCTTCAGGGTACGACTTCTCGCCATCCTCCTAAACACTAGCCCAGAAGCAGGGCACCAGTTGGAGCTCTCTAATTCCGGGCAACCATCCGCGCGGGCGATCGCATTTTTGATCTTTCCATTCTAGCCTCTCCGCTGTCTTCTTTAGGCAGTGTGTCTCAAGTACAGATGCATACAGGAAGGGTAAGGGAGGATGCGGTAAGTAACAAAAGACCAAAAAGAACAACGGACGGACGGCTGGCCGGTGTGGCCGGGGAAAGAGCAGCACATAGGGAGACCATGAACTCCATGAAGACACCCTCTGCTCGAGGTCACCCGCAAACGTAGGCACTGTGTAGGTGGCGAGAGAGGACGGCAAGCGTGAGGCAGTAAGGACTGTCTAGTGTGGGGATATGCGTCCAGATGGACCATGGAGGAAAGAGGAGCGTCTGTCTCGAGGCGTTCATGCCCCAGCCTCTTCAGCAATTGAGGCTTACTAGGCTCTCTGGGATCGTATGGGCAGATTCCACCCTTCCAAAACTAAGCTCGAGGTGGCAGCAGAAGGGGGTCATGACTAGCAGCCAGGGACGAGCCGGTCTGGGGGTTTCTCATCCCTTAGGGGTACCTGAGGTATCAGCTGGAAAGTGAGGAGAGGAAGCAGTCACGACAAAGAGTTAAAAAGGAGACACCGGGGAGGGGGAGCCAACAGGAAACAGCCGTTGCTCATCTCTACCCGCCTGCGTCAGGCTCCGTGCATGCAGCAGAAGTCTCCTTCTAATTAGAGATTCTGACTGTTTCTACCTTGGATGCACCGAAGAAGATAAGAGAACAGTTCGTAAGGAATGTGATCGGAAGGGTCGTCTAACCAGGAGAAAGTTAGCAAGGTGGAGGAACTAGCCACGTAGGAGAGTCGCACATGTATGGTCTTGCTTCACTGCTTGAGGAACACGAAAAGTCCTTAACCGCAGGACGCTGTACTTTTTTTTCCTTTTTTTTTCCTTTGCTCTAAGTATTCCTCATTGTTTCGTTGTTGGTTCCCACGCAGTTGTGGCACCCATCTACCTTATTCCTGAGTGCACCGGCTCTACCATCTTTCTTGTGTGCAAATTCCTCTCCACAAAGTGAAAAAAAAAAAAATGAACCTCGCGGACTCAGAGAGAGGAAGGACTTCAAGGAAGCACGGAGCAGGGGCAGAGACGCACTCTCTGGATTTTCCTGGAGCATGCCAGGAGCGAAGGAAACTTTCCTACCAGTGGCAAAAAAAAATGAGGGGAGGGGGAAGGTGCTCTGCACAGCATAAAACATGGAGGAAAAAAAAAAAAAAGAAAAGAAAAGAAAAAGATATAAACGTGACATCAAGAGAAAACAAACCGGGATTGGGAAAGTGACAAGTGGAAAACTACTGCATTTAATAATCTGAATAGAAGTTGATGGAAAAGCAAAGTCATTTCATCCTAGCAGGGAGGGAGCGAGAACAGACCTCACAATTCATTAAAGCGACGATTAATCCATAGAAAAAGCCCTGTTCAAAAAAACAGATGGCAAAATCCAATTGAATCCATTAAATGAGTGCCTAGGGGTATGAATGCAGTCTTGTGCTCAGATCTTGATCCTTTTCGGTGTTTCCCATAAAAATATCAGTCAAATTTCCAGTCAAGGTCATCTGCTGTATCCTTGCAAATGCACACACACACACAGATATATATAGATATATATATGTGTGTGTGTGTATATGTATATGTATATATACATACATACATAAGAATTGCTGTGATATTAAATTAGTAAGGATTATTATTTCTTTTAATTTAAGAGTCTAAGGAACACCGGAGGTCATATTCTACCAATTAAACGTCTTTCACGAGTGGTGAAGTTGAACAAACTATGTAGTCTGTAATCCGCTGTATAAACAATATGGGGACAATTTACATTCATGAAGAATTAAAATTCCTTATGAATCTAATTATGCAAAAGTCTCATGATTTCATGTAATGATATCAGGCTTTACAAAACGTAGGTTAGCTACAAGAAGGTGCTAGGTGCCACGGTCAGAAATTTCATATTTGCCAAATATGAATTCTGTTATGTTTTCCCGTTTCTAGTCAAACGTTTCTTTAGCCTTCAGTAGAATGGGAAATGTGGTAATTCTCTTAAAGTGATTACTGCATTCATTAAACACAGGATTTCACTATTCGAAGACTATTATAGAGAAGAAATTGTCAAAAAAAAAAATATTCAGCGTAAGTGATCCTGCACGGAATTAAAAATTCAACTCTTCCGATCTGAAACATTAATCTTGAATATTCATAATAAATTCAACACATTCATCAGTCTGAAAACCTTTAGTCAATATGCATGAATTATGATATGCACATGTATTTAAAGCTATTTGTCCAAAGATGAAAAAACTGCAAATTGCAAGACACCAGTTAAAGTCATACATCAATACATTCTTCGAAAATGAAACTTCAATAAAAAGCAATTTCTTCTAGTATGTGGAAGTTTTCCTCCCACAATGTTTTGTAGCATTTTGTTTCGGTGCAACCACAAACATGTTTTAGGACTGGTCTTTGTAAATATTAGCGATGATGATGATCCACAACACTGTCTGTGATTCATAAATGCAGAAAAACAATTAACTAAAATATGGCAATCCCTATCGTTTTTCTTTTTTTTCCTGATTGCAAGATCCTGAAGGCTTACGAACAACTGATCATCCAACTCAGCACAGAATTGATTTTATTCCAAAAACGTGAATGAAGAACGTGGAATAGTACTGTCACGTGTAAATCAAAATTCCAAAGAACATGACGTCACGCCATACTTTCGAGTGTTTTTATCGAAAGTTATGCTCAAATAGCATGACCTACCCAAATTATGATATTATTTGATGAGAACCATAACTTTTCTAAGACAGTTTTTTAAGTTACTCTCTTACAATTGTCACGATTAATATAATACAGCATTTCTACCCATCACATTTGGTACATACGGAGACACCATTTTGCTTTGTAGTGCATTCTGATTGGTTAAACTGCCATCGATTGCGTTATCGCTGATTCACGTGATAATTTTTCAGAACCAAAACATTGTAGTAGAATGGTTTAGAAAAGGAAGCTGTGTGCTGTTATAGTGGTGATATTATATATATTTGAAGTTATCCGGTTAGAACTTATTGTTTGTTAGCTCATTGTTTTAGAATATTGAAATGAAGTCATCAAATAAAAAGAGGATGTTTATTTAGATTTTGTTCCTTTATCATGTATTTTATGCGAACCATGCAGGAAGGTAAGTTGAGTGTGTATTTTACGTTGATATATAATTTTTGAATATTAGTTTCTTTGTTTTTCTTTTTGGTGTTAAGTGATCGTCTAGTTCGATTCTTCGCTTCCTTTAAATGTTAGTTTTCTTTCTGAATTGCAGTTTTTGCAAGCGTTGAATATAATACTTTCCCGCCAATCACTAAAGGGACAGCCTGCAGTTGAGATTGTTGAAGGTCATATACAAAATTCTGTTTACATTCTTTCAAGGGATTGGCAAAGAGCCAAACTTTTCTACTGATTGAGTAGATTTCAATGTGGCGCCTGTTAGTGTCAGTACAATGAAAACATGCTGCAGATATTTAATTTTTTGTCCCACGAACCAGATTTGTTTTTTGTTTAGTGCCTTTGCTTACAGACTTATGAAATGCCAAATTTTTTTTTAAGCTTAAACGTAGAATGTGGTTTTGTTTTGTTTGTGTACTAACTCGTTTAGGTTTTCGAGGAAGACTGAATGTTATTTTTAAGTTTCAAATAAATGTGTATTCTAAAGAAGTCATCTATAGGCGTTGTGATGAAGATTGATGTCAGTGCTTCGTGAATGTGTTTTGCATTAACAGAATATTCTTCCACGAAAATGGTTCATACAGAATTACGTAATCAAGATTAATACGTTTACTGGATTTCCCTATGCTCATAAAACATAGACATTAATTTAAATCATTGAAGCATGTTTGCAGAAGTTGCTGAAATGAAATTAATAAACGTCTTTTTTTTTGTGCAGCATCATTATTGCAAACACCAGCAGTTTACCATCCCTCGGTTTCGACTTCTGTGGACGGCCAACCGTATTATTCAGCGTGCCTTTTTTTTTTTTTTTTTTTTTTTTTTTCTTTCTCCAGTAAAGAATTCCATAAAAAAGCGATAATTTTTCGAACACAGTTTTATCAGTTCCGATTAGTTGATAAGCTGGGTGAAGTTAATATCAACCGTGTGGTCTAGGTGTAATGTTCATTAGCTTTTATTCATAAGTCGTCATTGGCACCAGTTTCGCCGTGCTATAAGTGAATTATGTCGGCCCCGCTATTTATTATATAAGTTGCGCAATTGCCTGGCAGTGTGGCTGTCATAATTTACATAATTAACGTGTCACAATATTGTTCCATCTCGTTTCTCCGTCTCCCCCTTTTTTGCCCTGCCTTGTTTGGGTTCCTTTTTTGTATGCAATACAATACCCATTTACTTTAAAGCATTTCACAAATAAAGCATTGCTCCTTATACTTTACAGATACTATGTATAGTTGCGCCTATCTTATAAATAGCTCCAAGGTGAATAATTTTCCTTTGTCAAAGAAGAATTACTAGATTCAAAGTTTTTATTTTGAAAAAAGAAGAAGAAAAAAAAAAAAAAGTCTTGGAAGTAGATTTCCAAGAATTCTTGTGATGCAGAAACACTTCCAGAGATCGCTTTTATTATTCGTATATGATGATGATGGTACGTTGATATTTGCAATTGTGAATTTGGCATTCATGCGTGGATGTTCAATCTTTTAAGTGTTCTCGCTTCTCATGTATGTCCGAGGAGTTCTGTTAACTTGAAGTACATCTCGAGTGATGTTTATATGACTGTATAAAGCTATGACTATATATTTGTTTCACGTGGACACCGTTTTCATGGAAAGTAATTTAAAAAAAAAAAAATTGTACGAAGATGGTTCTGAATTGGCGGGGTTCACAAATGCCCGTATGGTGTTCACGCACCCGCCGTGACTAAAAAGGAAAAAGATGATTTCGTTGACGGACTGTGCATTTCGTGTAATACATATAGCAAAATGAATTTGTTGAACCCGGTGGTGACAAACTTTCGTTGAATGTCGCTGGCTGCATTCGTCGCATTTTTGTAATTTGCCTCGTATCAGTTTAAGGGTATATGGAAAATGGACACTTTTACCTCAGCAGATGATGTTGACGCGTGCTACGATACGCTAAGGATGGAAGATTCTGTAATCGAAATGAAGGATGTCAATATGGACGACATTCAAGAATTGCAGCATCCGATTTCTCCCAAGAGAATACGCAATCCCAATGCCATTCTGACAAGTTCAAGTTTCGGTAACATGAAATGGATGGAACGAAATCGAGTAACTGGAAATCAAGTTCTTTCTTATTTGAGTTGCCCTGCCAAATTACCCAACGATGGATTCTTACCGTGGACATCAGCATGCACTGTGAACAATAACGAATGTGTGCGCAGCAGTGCAATGGATATTTTCCAAGTCGACAAAGGGGATTTGATTCAAGATGGTCCCACATTGGCCGAGTTGAATGCTACTGATGATAACCTGTTCGATGATCTTAGTTTCGATGATTTTCTGTTACTGGAAGAAACTCATAATCCCGAAGTGACTCGAAGTATCGATATCAATTCTCCAGTAATGAAAGCAAACGTTGTCAGTGAAGAATTTGTCAACAGTACGAATCTGTCTGTTGATCAGTCACAGCCGTACTCGTCAAATCTGAATCCATTACAAATATCGGGGAAGTCATCATCCGCCTATTGCTCCAGCCCCTTGCCGTCACTTCGTCTTCTGTCCCCGGAATCGGTGTCGCTATCGCCCATAGGCTGCCCTTCTCCTGTTGAAACGGGTCTGCGTTACGGATCGTCGGAACCGAAAAACAACAGTACTTTGCACCAGTTATTAATCAATAACAGTCCATCAAGATTGCGTAACATCCTATCTCCCAAGTGTGAGTCTCCAGCCGAAAAAGCGCCAAAGTCGCAGCAATTGCCGTTCGATGCTAATGTATCTGATATGCGTCTGTGTTCATCGGCGCCCACTCATTCTTTCATGGAAACCATCTGGCAGCACCGGGAACCCAGGACCCATCTTCTTTCTACGGGATCTTTGGCTGAGGATAGGGTCCCAGGAGATTCGACGTCGTCTCTGTCGACAGACTTGTTGAGTCCAACTTCTTTCGATGATGATGAGTACCATTCGGATGGGAGTGACGTCCACTGCGACTCATCAGACTTTGGTGAGTTCTCGACCCGGTGCGGCAATCGTTTTTTTCTTACTGTCTTTTACTTTTGTAGATTCTGACGACAGTGACATGAAAGAAAGAAGTTTCGTTTCCACATCGTTGAATAAAAGGGAAAAGTATTTCTGGCAGTATAACGTGCAGTCAAAGGGTCCCAAGGGGCAGCGGATAGTTATGAGCCCAGCTCTCAGCGATCCTCATGTGCTGAATGCAGCAAGTGATCCGGTGTTTAATCCTACGGTGACCGTTAAGGGGATAAGACACAGGTGAATACCTTTTAAGTTCCATGTGGGGGAGAAAAAAAAAAAAAAAAATGCTTGCATTCAACCAGTGGCTGCGCTTTCTTCTTCTTCTTCTTCTTCTCTCCTTTCGTCACTAATGACGGTTTTATATCTATATCTGTACATATATACCGCTGTGCATTGATTTGCACCATTTGATGTGCGTGCAACAGGTAGCATAGTTGATTTTCTTGTAGCGGAAAAGCACGCCGTGGGGACGGGAACGATTTGACACCGAACCCGAGGAAACTCTTTGGAATCGGCAAGGAACTCGACAAACTTTTCGATGTTATCAACGACATGACTCCTGTCAGCGAACTACCTTTTCCCGACCGAGGCAAAACGCGAAAGGAGAAGAACAAGCTTGCGTCGAGGTTATATTCACACCACAGGGAGGAATCTCGGTGATTAAAAAGTTTCTTTACCGTAGGGCTTGTCGCCTTAAGAAGAAAGCCCAGCACGAAGCCAACAAAATCAAAGTTTACGGTTTGGAACAAGAGCACAGTAAGTCTATGCAGGGGTGCCATGTGGCTGCATGCTCAGCCCGGCTGTGTGTTGAAGGACGCTTGATGGAAGCCATTTCTCAAGTTCGGTCGATTTTGATTGCCCGCGTGATGGGTCACGACTTGAGCGGAGAGGCGACGCAGCTCATAGAGAAGATCAGCAAGGCAGCCTTAAGTAAATATGCCGGTCCCCACGCCAGCGAACCTTTAATGCGAGGCTTTCAGAACCGAAGATTGCCGGGCATGCAGCCGAATTCGTCAACCGCGTCATAGACAGAGTGAAAGAGGGAGACCACAGCGGAGGACTGGATGAATTGAGTGGCGTCAAAACCAATCGATTAAAAAAGTAAGCCGAACACCCCCGTCGACGTGAAGTGCTGTCGTACCTTGAAAGTGCAATATGTGATGCCGGTACATTTTTGCTCAAGGATAAATTATGATGAGGATTGCGGAAGTTCAGAAACGTATTTTTGTAAAAAGTGATCTTTATATATACCCTGCATTTAGCTGAATAGCAGGATGGTGATACATTTTGGAAAACAAGTTAAACGCGGTGATTGATACCAGTGAAGAGGAAGTACTGTTATTCAATCTCTTTTCAAAGTGTACATTGAAATTGATTTTATTTTCCTCGTTCAACTTATGAATGTTGAGTAAAGAAAGATGATTTAATTATTTCACATGTGTTTTGATTGATCGTCATCCGTGCGGCAGCAGTGCTTTTGTTGTGGGCCCCCCGCCACCAGGGAAACAGGCCCGCAGCGTGTTCCAGTGACGTCAGCTGCCTGGCACTTTCTTCTCTCAAATTCGTGGAATGCGCTGCGGAGGAAGACGGAGAGCCGAGCGTCGCGCAAGCATTTTCGCGCGAAAACCGCGCGCGAAGCGTAGGATTCCGCGTGCCGCGCTTTACGCACGCGTAGGTTGCGTTTCCTCTGAAGTTCCGCAGGGTTGCCCACGAGCGAGGAGAAGGAGAGGGAGAGATGGGAGGCAAGTAAACGAGGTTGTGTTTCCGGTGATTGACGGCCACCGCAAAGGCAGCGTAAAGGGGAGCATTCCGGGAGATCCAGCATGCGTCCAAAAGTTTACACTTTGGGGAAAAAAACCTTAAAAACCCCACTGGATCGCAAAAGAGTTTTTTTTTTTTTTTTTTTTTTTAAATTTTTCTTACTTTGGTGTTGTTACGTAACGTTGGTCGGCGCTCCGATCCTGTCGCGCGGTGCTTATGCTGGTGGTGTTTCTTGCGCGGAAGGCTATCCCGCGAAATCCGAAATCTTTAAAACATTTCACAGGCGTCGTCAGGTGTGTGTTTCGCAATGCTCAACAACTTCGTAATCCTTCGTTAAAGTTGTTCGGTGATCCTGATACGATGAAGGCAACCAGATGTAGCCAAAGCATTCCATCTTTTGTAAGTAGTAAATATGACGTAGCCACGGAAGGTTCTCATTTCCGTGTTGTCACCGAGGGCACTGCACAAAATCCGAAGCTTCCTCTCAACCCCTTCTGGTTCGCTTTTCGTGCTTTCGGTCAGCTCTGTGGGACCGATTTCTTGGGCATCAAACAACACTTCTTTGACGTCGCCGAAACGAAGTCAGCAGGTGCGACGAATTCCTTAAACTGTGCTTCCGTTGCCCTCGTGTTTTCTCTCTCCCCCCTTCGTCTGCAGCTTCCCAGTGCTTGGCGATCCTCGTGTTCTGGAAACACCCATTTGCTTTGGAATTCGCTCTTCTCACCGGAGTCTGCTTGCGTTATTTGCGCAACAGGCTCCCGGTGTGCGAATGTGCTCACATGTATGTAACACAGATTGTGTTCACTGCCACCATGCTCGAAAACAGCATTTCTGAATTCGCTTGCTGCCATGAGGGGCGAAGGGATGCAGATCATGCAACGAAAGCACTGTTCGATTATTCTTGGCACTCGTAACCACACTCTTCGAGAGATCAGTAATTTCTTCGAGTATTCAAGTACATTTTCTAGGCTTCTGCCTAGAGCATTCCCCGAAGATGGAGTTCTCATCAGGAACAAAAAAAAAAAAAAAAAACGGTATATTTTCAAAGACGGGAAAAATATCTTCTGGGTGGAATAGTCCGCTTTCGTGTTCCACGGTCAACTCTGAAAAGTAAACAAGAAATTCCAAAGTGTGTTGGAGTTGGGCAATAATCAGTATGTTGTTTATTCTAGTTTAAGTATTCATGTCCAAGTTTATCGATATCTTAGAGGAGATTATACAATGGTTGTTTATCAGTCATCTTGGTGGATGCTGGGAATCGGGGTTTTCTGAAAAACATTCGTAGTTTCAGTGGAACACACAGCTTACACTTCTTTTTCCGAACGTTCCCTGGATAAAATAAGGATTGGATTACTACTAGGTGCATGGTTTTCCTTTCAATCACACAAAATAACAGGTGAAACGAGCGTTAAAGGGGTCCTTAGCTAATTCATTTGGTTTCACATGCAACATTGTGTTTCAAAACAGAATGCAAAACTGTGCAGACTTACATTCACATATTCATTTTAGAGTAGATCGCACTTGAAATACACCTGCTAGCCATTATAGCACCTCTTCTGGCAAGCAGGAGCCGACGTCTTACCCTCAAGGGAAATCCCATTTTCCAAAACAGATTCTTGTAATTTTCTTTGCCCGTGTCTTCGCAACAAAAGCAAAAGGAAAGAAATGATGACGAACAAATACACAAATACGCATTTAAACAGTAATTTTACTTCTGGCATGCTTGGGATGAAGAAAATTGAATTTCATCTTCCCCTTCTACTCTTACACCATTTATGTGTTAAAAGTGATCCTTATTTTCAACAAACTTGTATTCAAACCATTGCTTGAAAACAGAGTCAAAATATAAAAGCATGTAAGCATTGGTCACTCAAAAATTAGATTCTACTAAATAACACCCAACTCTACTCACTTACGAATAGACTAATTTGCTGATTACTCAAGAGAATTCTCGTTTTATTGAATAATTTAAAAACGATAAAACAAAACATACAAACCCCTCTTCTGGACAAATTCTATATGAGAGCTTCCAAACTCAAAATTCACAGGCATATGTCATGTTGGCAACTTATGTTAACAAATCAGTGCATAAGGAAAAAGAGGCTAAACAGTTTCTTACTTAGGCAATTTATTCATAAATTACACTTCAAGAAGTCACATTTGATTCCTAAAATGTGAATAAACTCATCTGACACATTAATTTCGACAAATATGAGAGCACAATCTACCTAGAGAATTCATGGGGAGTAGGAATTTCAAACATGAGAACTCTGTTCTCATTGTCATGATTTGCCACTTTATTAATAAGAGTAGAAATTTTATAAAAATGGCACTGCCTTAAATTGTTGACATTGTTCTGCAGAGGCGTATCATAAGGAGGTGATAAAATATCTAAAAATGCCAAAGTCTCAAATGGTGCACAAACTTCATGAATATTTCCAGATACTGGTTGCAAAATTCCAGCTCTGTCTTTGGATGTTAAAAATATATCTTGACACTTTTCACAGATAAGAAATTTTGTTGGATTATTAAGGAGAGAAACTTCATTGAGAAGATTTGGCTCAACTAATTTCAAATACTGTTTGGGGAAATACGGATACTGTTCAACAGGAGTATATGATTGAATTTTTGCTATTCCAGTCAGTACTTTTAGAATACCATACATATCAGGGTGATCATGCAATGGAATACGACAACCATGATGCACTATAAATATTCCCATACTTATATCATCATTCCGAAAAATTTCATGATATGCCACTGGACTACTTAGCTTTTTGATTTTCTCTTCTATGTTCAAATCACTGGAATTGACCTCACTGACTAAATCACTTAATTCAGAAAAAAGTTTCTCTGTGTGTAAACTTTTAGAAGGGCATTTTAGATTGTTGTGAAAGAGTTCAGTTGCTTTTGCGATTATTCTTTGAATGGATGCCATTACTTTTATGCATCTGCTTTAACGCCAAAAAAAAGGTAAATCAAACATAACCGACGAATGATTAACTTAACGCTGTTCAAAACAGAAGCTGCTGCATTATTCTGCACTACTCATGAAACATGAAACATTTCCAGAGTTACAAAATTTTGATGATTCATTTGTATGTTAACTAATACTCAGTTAACTAAGTACGAGAGAAGTATACTTTAAATTCCCGAAAATGTAACTATTTGAAAGAGAAAAAAGTTTTAAATTTATTCTACACGAAATAGGCATTCATTTTTATGAGTCCAGTAGGATATTCGAGAATTCGTAGCATCCTTTTCAAACACATACTTCACAATGAACTGAGGTACAACACACGACTTCATACGCTTGGGTAAAACAACGGAAGGAACATTAACATTCGAAAGTTGCCACAACCAACTGTCGAGATCTTGTATTGTTTGTGAATATTCCATTCTTTCCTCCCTTCATTTGATTTAATTTTGAATATTAATAAATATTTTCATGAACTGTATTCAGATAACGCATCGAAAGGAAGTTGAGATTGCAAATGCTTTTCTATAAATGTATCAAAGAAGAAAAAAAAAAACAGCAAAACTGAACAGAAAAGATTCTTTATTAAGGAACAACTAATGTAAAAAAAAAAGTTTGAAACTCAGATAGGTTCATTACAAATATAATGTAAAATTCATAAAGTGACTAAACTTTCTCTTTTTTATAAGCACATAAAACAAGGTTGAATATAGAATTACACATTTTTCAAGTACCGAACTGAATGTTTACATATTACAAAAAAAATTATAAAATCAGAGAAGCCTAGCAGCTCCTTTATCATGTCACTCTGTAGAGAGCTTCATTTCATCATTAAATAAAGGCTTCATCGTTCCGTGAAATCTTCACATTACTAGATAAAGGTTATGGTGTTTATGATTTTGGTATCTCAACTTCAGCTAATTATAGAAGATGAGCTCATTTTCTTGAGTAAATTCATCATCATCTGTTTATCCTATTCAATAATTATTCTACATTAACTTTTCTCTAAGATACTGAAATGCACTTCATCATATTTTGAACCCCTTGTTTTTTAATCCCATATGGCATTCATAATGAATACATTCTTGAATCTTCGAACTTGTCTTGTATTAAATAAATCATTAGATTGCCTCGAGAAATATCTATTTCTTTAAAAAGAATGTTCATATGAAAAAAAAATCAAAAATTCAGCAATAACATTCTTTCATAAATAAGAGCATATAATTATTTAAGAGATTCATTTCAAAAAATGGTTTAAAATATCCAAAAATATTACACAATTTAGAAGTTTTAGAAAATTCGTGCGCTGTGCCTTTAAGTAAGAATAGAAAGCAATGCAAAACTAACCAATTTACTATCAGCTAATACTTTGTAAATGTAAACATCGTATAATTATAGAAATGCACATTTGGAAAATATTAGAAATCTAAAAAAAATCAAGGAAATTTTTTTCAAAACCTTGAACAAGGTAGTTAGCAAAAAGTGAATTTCCATCACCTACATGCTTTTGCTATTACGAAACTCTCATTGTACATGATTGCTTTCAATAATTCGAGCATTCATTCATTCAAAGTCACAAAATTTTTTACAAGGATCTTATTAACTGCTATCTCGACGATGATTCCATTTATTTTTTCTCAAACAAATATTATGACAGAAAACATGATGGGTCAGTTCTAAAGAATATCTTATCATGCTTTGTTTTCTTTCATTTTCCTTTGATGAATACATGTTTTGTATTTTTGTTTCAAGTCACGAGTAATTTTATATGAGTAATCCCTTTAGAGATTATTAATTATCACGGTGCAGGAATGTTTGCTAGAAGGGATTCCCAGGGGTTATTTCCTTTGGGAAGTATTCCGATTTCAAATGCATGCACATAATCCGAAGACCAATTAATTTTACATGGGACACTATACAATGTCATACGTAATTCAAAGTTCTGTAAAGATCCTTCTTCACAAGAGCTATGACGGAAGAGCTGAGGAAATTTTAATGCCGGTCACATGATGCCATTTATTCACTTTCAGTTCCACTGCTTCTTCTCCCATGCGTTTCGCGTTGTACTTTCTTCCCTTTACACAGAGGATCGTGGTATTGTTGTCAAGCTGATCACTTTTTCCCCTTTTAGAGCAGGATACGAGGAAGAATTCGACTTTTTTGCGTGTTCCCCAGACAATGCCTTTGCAGTTGCCAAAAAGCCTTGTTGTGATCTGTTGTTGGTAATCATGAAGGCATAAAACCAAGGTAAACAAAAAACTTTGGGTTTCAGTTGTATGCTGCTTTCAGTGACGAACCATCTTCTCTGCTTTCGTTCTCTCTGCTGTTTCATGTGATTCTCGGCTGTTCCCAGCTGCTTCCTAGTTCTGTCATTCTCGAAATATGTTCTTTTTTCCTTTCACCCCGCACGCTTCGTGAGCTTTTGCATTCTCTCGTTCAATGGTATAGAGTTTCGTGAAATCTCACCTCATGGTAAATCATTAGGAGGGGCCTCCGGTAAATTTCTGTCCAGACACGCATTTCCTCTAGGATCTGAAAGAACAATTCCTTCCATGCACCCTAGTTATCCTACTTTTTGTTTCTCTTGATTTTTACTCTAGGGTGACTAGCATGCATAGTGCACTTCAGTTGCCATCAACTGACATGAGCTTCTTCCGCTGTCTCTCAAGGTTTTTGGTAGATACTTGCATGGTTCGCATTCAAAGACTAACTGTTAACAATTCGAGAATTTTGGTCCATGTAGGAGCGCGCTCAGCAGGCAGTCAATCGTTAGCCTCAGGATCTAGAACGCCGTGCAGGCTTAGCCTCTCTTGGAGAAATTTCTGCAATCATGAGTGAGGTGGTCTTAGAAACGAATCACAGCTGCTAATTCGCGCAATAAGTGAAGAATTCTTTGGTTCACATATGGTGCTGCTAATTTCGGACACATGGTGCGAGTTCTGCTGTTTCACTAGAACCATTTTTCTAATCTTTCGCAGCGATGTGCGTCGAGTAGGATATTTTTTGAGCTGTAAAATTTATACTGAGATGAAAGAAAATGGTTTCTGATATTTATTTCGCTTGTTCATATCAGTTTCATCTTGGAAAACCTGAAACTGTATGAACATCCGTACTTTCCATTTCTTCTCCATACACCAGCTCTACCTGCATCTCACGAGGTCACTACTGCTACCTTAGCAACTTCTCATTATTTCAGAGGTTCTGTGCTCTCTTATTCATCATTGATTACTATACAGAAGAAACGTGTTCGTATGGAAACCCGGAAAGACGACTTTCGAGAGTTTATTTCGGAAATGAGGAAAAACAGGATAACAATAAACAAACTAAGGTGTAAAAATTAAAATCGTTGAATACAGTTTTCGTGTACATCTGTTCCAAATAAGTCTAGAGGTCCTCCTACTCCTGATTCAGTAAACTGATAAGAGGGGGATGGTAAAGTAGGGGATGATAAACTGTTCTCAACTGATAAGAGACAGTTCGTGATCACAGTGAAATTTCCATTTCAAACCTATGTTTAATTTTTGTACTTGTAATTGGAGTGTGAAGGGTAAAGTGTAATGATTCGAAGGCACAGCTCCAGGCTCCAAACATATAAACATGAGGGAGAATGACGCCTTCAACCTCAATTCGTACTGGTTGCACCTTTTGTTTTCCTTCAGGCCCGGAGGGAGTAGACTTATGGCATGATCGAAAGACACAGTGAACGATTTGAAGCCCCTTCAAGATTCCTGATTCCATTGTCATGGTGGAGATATCGGCCGGCCTTCTATTCATCATACAAAATATTAGCGGAATTATAGATAGCATGATTAGTTACAGATACCAAATTATAACAATTTCATACTGGTGGCAGCGGGATAAGTTTTCATATACGCTAACATTTACCTGCTATAAAAAAAAAATTAAAACAAGCCCAAGGTCTTTCACCAGCTCCTAACAGTCACTGACATTCACCAATCATCCACAGTTCCATTTAAGAGCTAATTCCATACTTCCAGATGCTTGCTATATTAGCGCAATGGTAACTGCTGAAATTTTATTCCATATCTGGTTTTAATGAAAACAGCAAGTTAGCTGGAGAACCTTTAGCCTCCATGTAAATGAAACAAATGGAAAACTATAAGTAAAAGATATGACACACGAAATTCAGATCATTAGCGGTCGAATTTGAATTTCCGTATTTAAAACTGCAATTCGATTTTTGCATCCTCCTGTCTGCATTGGACTTATTTAATCGGCTATTGATGGTTCTGCTCAGTGAATAAGACAGTTTTCCTTGCGTCTGAACATAAAGAGTCCCACAGCTCGTTGCCTACTTTCTCATATAGGCAGTTTTATTCAACAATTCCTTTTCATAATATTCTTTACTCCGTTCTGTACCAAATCATGCATTAAGTTGTCAAGGTCATTTTTTCCGAAATTTTCCAGAATCCGTGCTTTCCCCATCCCCAGAGGTCTGTGAAATAAGAGATCTTAAGGATCTTTCATGACAAGTGAATAAAGTGGTCATGTCAAATCACAGAATGCAAGCACGCAAGTCAAATACAGCACAACCAAGACATTTCCAAATGTCTGTGATTCAGAGGGTGCAAACATGTACAATGGGTAAAGAGAGAACCTGGAATTCAGAAAACGACCCTAAGTTCACTTACCTCGGAGAGTACTCGCAAAACAGAGAAACTGCTTGGATACTGAAAACGCGAGCGTGCAATGCGATTCATTTACCTTTATTCAAACTTCCAACTACAAACTGGAATACTTATAGCTCTACACTTCTAAACGTATCGAAAAGAAACTTTAAATGAATGTACCCTACAAAATTGCTAATGAGGAAGAAATGCAGGATATTCACTCATTAGTCAGCATACCTATATAATCGTATACTCAAAATTTATACCAAGACATTCAAAATGCTTCAAATACAAACCATCTGAATTTTCAATTCTGGAGTGCTGGGGAGTGCACTGCTATACAGATAAACAGGTTCCGGAAACGTCAGATGGACAAGTAGAACTTTTCATGCGGAAATAACAAGCATTCTAAGGATGCTGCCTCCCTGTTTCAACAATTTTGTAACCTTTGCTTCCAAAACAAACGCAGCTGGATGCTAATTAAGACATGAAAACATATCAGCAGTCAAACAGATATTGAGATTTGTATAAGAAACCAAAGGTAAAAACTTGCATATCATCTCTATACCAGGTAAAAAAAGCATCAAAATGAATGTTCTCCCGAAGCATCTTGATACTTTAAAAGGTATGAACCAGCCTTTTCGCGTTTATGTTAGGTAAACACCATGGCATAAATGTCCAAAATTCACTGCAAGTGCTCCGTGTTTTATAAGGTCTTTTTTATTATGGTAATGGATGCCCATAGCCACATGTATTTCACAGGGCATAGGATTTGTATCTCTTTATGTAACTCATAGTATTTTCAGTGAACTCAGGTGAAAACGTTTTTGAACTGATGATTAGACCAAACTTCAAAAATGTGAAATAAAAAAGTTAGCTGTTCAGATTATGCTCATTGATGATCACTTTTTTGCTAATTAACATGAAATAATTCAAAGAAATCATGATACATGTACACGAAATGATCCAAAAATTGTACTTCTATAAACAGAATAGCAGCACTTTCATGTTCCAAAGAATCTTTATTTATATAGGGGCAAAAACTTCCTGTGACTTGAGGAAATGGCTCCTTGACATTCTTAAATATTTACAAGTTCGTGTATGTAGCACACAGAAATAATATACTGTACACAGGAATGGTAAACACAGCTTTCACAAATGGTACATTTGTGAAAGCTGTGGGTGTGTGCATGATTAAACTCCTACTTTCTTGATTCCTTGGCATGTCAAATATTTATGTTTATCATAAACACAACAAAATTGAACACATCTAACATATCAATAAAACAAATCAACCAAACTCAGCCAGAGTGCCTAAACCTATGAGATAATACTTTGGGAATAATCCAGTGTGCTTATTCTGTATCTTTAGTGATTTATGGATCGGAAGAAATTGCTCACTTTACATCACATATTGAATCAAAAAAATACTTAAATCCAATATTGCAATGTGAAATGAGTGTTTAACTCATTCATTTTTCTTCCTTAATGCTTACAAATCTACTGTAAAATATAGCTTCATGCCAGATCCATCAATTAGAGATCATTGTCCATTATTTCCTTTATGCCCCTTCAGTAATTATTGCACAAATGCAAATTCATGTTGCTAAGAATCTTTGAGCAAAATATTTATTCCAAACATAGGATATATCAGTTGAATAACCTCATCATGTACCTTCACTGGTTTCACAATAATCAACCACCTGATCATGCCTGCCAAGTTTTTGGCTATGTGAAAATTCCTACAGGTGAACTGTAAGTGCAAACTGCTGTTAGCAGTTTGATTTACTTGAACCTTTTTAAAAAAGTTTACATTTTTTTTTGAAACTTTATCTGTGTATGGGATGTCTGCAATTCTTGATCTTTAAGTACAATGATTTATTGCATATATGAGTTCAAAGTAGCTGAAATCATGCCAAGTGGACCATTACTATAAGCAAGCAAGCAATCATTCTATAAAATATAATTTACCTATTTTAAATTTTTGTAAGAGTAGTGTATCACTTTCACAAAAATGCCAAACGTCACTCTTGTTTTTGCTGTGCAATGATTTCTAACCTGCTAAGGAGCCACACTTAAGTCATCAAAGCTGCAAAGAGGTAATCCACATTCATAGATGTTAATGGACACCAAAGCAGCAGTTTTCATAACATTTCAATTAAGTACTCAAAAAAATGTTTAGGATTTCATGGACAACTTTCCATGAAATATCTTTGAATAGCTTTAATTTCTTTGTTCTTGCCATTTTCTTGCAACTGTGTTAAGTACAAAGCTAAAAATCAATATGTACAACACAAGCTAAACTACCCAAATTAAGGTCACACAAAATACATAGAATGTTTTGTAAAATTTTATGCACATGGTAAGATTTTCAAAGCTCTCAAAACAGTCAACTAAAAGAGGATGACTGAATGGACAGTTGTGTAACTTCATATTCCAATATGTTCTTGTTAATTTGGCAGATCCATCCAAATACTGCTGCTTAATATGGGTTCATGATCATCACACACACAACCATTTACATTTGGACAAACTTTATGTGATTTTGAAAGAAACAAACAGGTAAACATGTGGATGAAAAGAACTGTACTGCATTCCCATTTTTTTTTTAATGCTCATTAATGTTGGTAAGTATTTATGAATCTTTTTCTCCAATTTTTTTTTATGTAGCGATTTTTTTATATCACATTTTATCTTAGCAATTGAACTGTCGAAAAGCAGACTCCATATCATTTGATAATCTTTCCCACAAAAAATAATTCCTGTATGTTTCCGATATTTGTGATAAGAGAAAATGAGTATCTCATTTCCAAATCTAACATTCAAAATATCTTCTGAGGGGATAGTAAAAATCAAGTGTCATAATTAATAGTTGTCACATTTTGCTTTTCTTGATTGATTAATGACAGATATTAGAATCACAAGAGACATAGTTTCATGTGCAATAAGATACAGCCTTGCCTAATATTTTAGTCGGTATGAACATTTACATAAATGTTTCAAAAAATAAAAACGGCTTATCCAATGTGTATTTTTTCAAGATTCAACAAAGAATATGAAAAAAATAACTAGCAACTTTCTTAGGTCTACATTCACAAAACTCATTTTGTTTCCGTCTTCTTCTTGCTGCTAATTTTAAAATAAACAGCAAGTCCTAATGCTGCAAAAGTTCCCAAGGAGGCAAGAGAGATCTGAAATACACACATGCTCAGTTCAAGGCTGGTACATTAAGCAAACGAATGCAACAAAAAATACAAACTGAAATAAAATCATGTAACAAAAATCAGATATAAAATACTTCGTATGGATAGTGCAGTACTCCAACTTACATTTCTTCTCCCCAATTCTGTGTAACTGTTGAAATATTTTTGAATTCCTGTAAAGTTGGGTTCATTTTCCCCACCAACACACATGTTCACACCTTAATGAACATGAATTAATATAAACATATCAGCATCAAAAGTTTTTGCTTTCTAAAGCAAAGAAATTGTCACAAATCAACTGAAGCACTTTTGCAACAAAATTTAAATTTACATTGTCTTATTAGAATGTCCAAAAAATTGCAATTTTTACCCTTTTTTACGAAAACACGAAGGATGGCTTGCAGCAATACTAAATTACACGATCGACTTCAATCTTCCAGAAGCGTAAGTTCTGCTTTACTCGTTACCACCACAAAACCTTTTGTTGAATATTTTCTGTTTCTGAATTTAATATAATTTAAAAGGACAATGATAATAAAATTTCGATTCTCACCCTAAAGTGTATACATATTTAAAAGAACTCTAAATTCGAAGTCACAAATTCATCATGTTTCTCCATGCTTCTCCATTGTTGATGAAAATGCAACAGACATCTCTGTGTGACAAATCTGTTTCTTATAATCGATGTTCTCTGAAATGGTTAAGCTATCTCTCTTTCTCTTTTTTTTAGTGTGAACTTTTATTAGGATATGATATGGAAATGGTTTTGATACGATGACATTCATTTTAATTTTCGTCAATGTTGATAAATACTTATAAAACTTTTTCCCTATTATTTTCAATATAAATTTTCATTTGAAATTCATTGTATGTCTTATGCTTTCAAATAATGGAATGACTGCTCTGGAGTGTTTTCAACTAACCACAGGAACCTTTCACTAGCCATCTTTTCTCTCATTAGAGAACTCTGCAAGGTTGTGTCTTGAAATGATGAGCGGTTATTATTGCTTTTTGTAGGAAATGCAACTGTAGATGTAGTTTTGTGAATTTCTTTTGATGGACTCCATTTTACATTGAAAAGAGACTATGTTTTCTAACTATATTATTTGTTTATTGAGTTTTCATTTGTGACTTCAGCCCATCATGCATACAGCTATAGCTAATGAGATATTGAATTCGTGTCAGTATCACCGTTTGTTGTTCATAGGAGCACTTCTGTTTTGATTCTTGTAAAGTGAAGTTAGCAAACGAAACCGTATTTCATTAAGAAAATAACTAATGCTCCAGATGTACTGGACTGAAGAAGTGAATTGTTTGTTTCAGACCTCTAAGGAATGAAAGATTCCATTGATTAGTTAAAATTTCCTAATATGTAAAGTTAAAGTCGAATCTTTATTCACATTTTAGTTTATCTTACTGCAATGCGTTTCGAAACTTTTCCGTTCATAGCTTTTGCATTTTAGTAATCAAGATGCTTCTTGATGACTTGCTCTTTCTTACCGCTATGTCTACTTACTGATTATCCACCAATTGTTTTCATAACTACTTCCTCCAATGCACTTTTTTTTCTTTTTTCAGTAACATTTCGTCAATGGTTCTACTCTAAAACAATTCTAGAATTGCATTTCCTTTCTTTAAAGAGATGGTATATTATGAGAATTAATTGCCAGATTTTAAAAATTACCGTGGATATCTGATCTATAGAGGCCATAGAGTAAAGTATTTAATTGAGCTGCTGAATGTTCAAGAGATTCTCTTATTAATATGAATCTGATTTGATGCTAAAATAAACCTACTGTATTTTGATTGTCATAGTGGCATTCTATTTGTTGTTGATACTAATTCTCTTTATCGCAAGCTATATCTCATCCTTAAAAGATTAAGAACTGAGATTTTAAGAATTATTTTTCCTTTAATTGCATATGGCAAGCAAGTTATGAAAACCATCTACTTTTTAGTCAGTTTCTTTAACCACCTATGGTTGTTGTGCAGTTGGTTTTGCCCATTTTCTTTGGTTTTACCCGTGTTTCTGAGACACATCATGTCCTGGAAACATACGTCCCAGCCATCTATCCTATATTTCTTTCTCCTGATGAATGTACCATTCAAGTCCTGTAGTTCCTCAGAGAAAGGCATTTTTCGAGTTCCTTGTCGAAAAAAGCCTATTACAAAAATCTCGTCTCTAGAGGAGCTCGGAGGATCAATGGGTACCAGAACACAAGTTCTTTCTGTCTCATATTCTTCAGTCAGTCATCGTAACTGCGGAGGCACACTTTTCAGAAAAGCAATCCTGCTTTTCCCCTCAAAGTAACAAAACTCTGTCGACATCATGCTTTTCCTAAACCAAATACGCTACATGTCTGTCTTCGGTGGCATCAGCAAAATCCGGTTTCCGACCTTTCATTTTTGACGGCAGGAGGAGAAAAGTGAGAGTTGCCTGAAAATCAGTCTCAGAATCTCAGGTGTGAGAATGGAGTTTATGATTACATTATCTGCATCCTCGACACTGTAAAGCAAATCTCGAGAGATCCGATCCTCGTTCCAGATGTTTTCCAGCTGGGAGAAGAAGCTTTTCCTTAGTCTTTTCTCTCCCAGGAACGAATCTTGCAAGAGTTCTCCTTGGAATTAAAACACTGAAAAGCTGGAGAAGCAGCCTCTTCGGTTTTCAAACCTTCGTCCCTCCGAGCCAAGTAAGCCACAGACTCCACCCTCAGTCCAGAACCTTCGAGCAGTTCGAAGCATGGGTGCCATCTCAAGTTGGTGTCCTCCGAAGCCGGTCTTTATTCCTAGTCTTGAACATGAACATGATCTTACACGAACATGACATTACATGAACAGGACCTTAGCTGAGCCATATGTCGGATAGGGTAAGAGGGATGGGAACTTAACTAGAGGAGTCTAGTCGCCGTTCATAGACGTGGAATGCATACAATGGATTATCAGAGCTTCCCTACCCCTAAGGAGAAAGGAGGAAAAGAAAATGTGGTACTCAAGCAGAACTGAACTCTAAGGAAAGGCTCCATCAGCTATATCGTGTGTGTACCTGGCAGATGCAAAAAAATAAAATAAAATAAAAGCAGTTTGTCCCCAGGGATCAGAGAATAGAAGCTGACTGCTGGACCGTTCTGAAAGCTCGTAACCCGAAGTGGTGCCTGCACCCCAACTCTTACGCATCTAGGATTGGAGGACTCTCCCGCTTCAGGAACTCTCTCCACCTTCAAAAAAGTCCATCGCGGCTGATCTCGGCGACCTTGAAGCATGCTGGACAACCTCACCAGGGTAGTGGGTGGGTGGCCTTTCCTAAAAGAGAAGGCTTTCTTCTTTGCTCCCTTTTCTTTGTGAGAGACTGAATTGGTAAGTTCATCCCTTAGAGAGAAGACGTCGTTCTGCCACGGCACATTCCCTGCAAGAAACGAGCCATCTTGGATAATCATCTGGTACCACCTGGAAATGAAAGGGAACAGCATCGGAGTTACTATACACGAATAGCAGAATACACATCCTCTGCCCTCAGGTCGCGTATTCCACGTTGCGTACCGGGGGACGCCCAAGGTCACGTCGTCCTGCTGGTCATCTCGTACAAAACAGCGCAGGCAGGTACGCACGCCACTCCCACGCGGAAAAGGCGTGGCGCCAAGGTGGAACGCATGGTTCGCGCTTCACCGCTGGCGCGTGCGCTATCTCCATGACGCAATCCATGTCGGCTCAACTTCCTCTCTCACTGCCTCACGCTTGGAGCAAGAAGAGGAGACTGTGCGAGACGGACACATATTCGGACACACGTCACGAACCAACAGTGAGAGTCACCCACAACGAAAATCAGAACACGGCAGTACGAGGAGGAAACGATCAGTGTGAGGGAAGCATTTCCGGCCAGGTGATGTGAGCGCGAGAGCAAAAGCTGAAGATTTGCTACCGAAAAATTCCCTCAAACCAGCAACCAGAGTTGTGTTGGTCTGACTGCCACTCTAACTTGCAGGGGGTAGCACACACTCTTCTTGTATTTATCTCATCATACAGGAAAAAAACTTCTTCCCTGTAGATCACACCGTTCATGCAGTAAACGAACTCCAGACAACTACATAGATGCCGCGATTCGGTTGCCTGTCTAATTTTTTCTGGATGTTTTCTATGGAGTGCTATAGAACTCCAGTAAAACTCAGTGTTAGAAATAGCAGAAGAAACATAGTACCCACGATAGACGTAAAGTGACAGATTCAGTCACCCATCTCACTGTTTCCTAGTCTCAGCTAGCATAATCATGGTCGACGTTCATTTAGAATAAGATATTTCATAAAAGTAGAAGTTGCTCACGTGAAATATTTTGCTGCAAAGTGGAATCATTTTCTGACTTCATTATATGAATTTCCGAATCACAAAATTGTAAGTATTGAAGGCAATTAAGTAGGATGAACGAAAACTTTGAAAGGAAGCATTCAGAGAATCAGAAAACCGAAAACTGTCTGTCCCGCAGACGCAGAATTGTCTGCGTCTTTTTATTTCTCGTTCTTTCGTTTCTTTTCTACATCGACAGTTGTTTTGCACATTGACATTCTTCCCTTTAATCCCGCAAGGATATACTTTTGCGAAGGTCTTCATGGGGAATCACTGGGCTGCAAGTTGAGATCATTAAACTGATCGTTTTCCTGCTTATCTTAGTCCGTTATATTCGTAGGAAGTGCACTCTTCTCAAGCAGAGATGAGAAGATGTGCCCACAAGCAATATTTTCAACTTACGCACTGGAGAGAATCTATTTAACACGAAAAAACAGACCGTGCTGTGATTGTGTGTGTGTGTGTTTCAATGAAGTTTGTTTGAAATCAGCCACATTGAATTCTTGCAGCTTCCCCGATGTGCATCCGAAATCTTGAAGTTATTCGAATTAAGTTCCAATCAGTGTGGCTGAATAGGAGGTGCATTTTAAGTAGAGGTTTGTCTAGTTTGTTTTTTCCCTGGAAAATTTTTGAAAAAAATGCAAAACGAAGCACAAAAAACTGGTAAGAAGTGATGGATGGTGACGCCTATGAGGCAAGACAGGAGTGTAGGACAAAGAAATTTCATGAAGAACGTAACCAAAAGTGGTGATGGCTTGAAGGGAGAACCAACCTTTTACTGAGAGATTTCAGTATTGATGAAGCAAAAGCACATCGGATTTCTTGCAAACTCCATTAAGAAGGAAGTTGAACTTATCGTTTTATTTGGGTCCGCCAGCCTTCAAGACATGTGAAAATTTCCATGAAATAGTCAGCTTGGGATCATTCCTTAAAAGTAATTACATGAACAGGGCCTTAGAAGCAGTATATTATGGAAATCATCTTTTGTTGTTGTTGTTCTAAATGCAACTATAAAAAAAGAGTTATTCGAATACCGCTTCATTCTATTTTTCTGTTGCTGACGGGGATTCCAATGGATTCAAAAGAGTACTCAGATGACTACATGTATGCAAGCAAAATTTCGTGCTTCTGCCAAATCCAATATCACGCTTAGTGCAACAGAACATGTTCTTTTCTGGAATATCCGTCTCTACACGCGTTTTTTCTTAGATTGCTTCCAGGCAATTTAATATGCCAAATGGCTAAACTTCCCGTGACGCTTCTGTATCTCCCATCGTTCGAATGTCAAGGGTGAGTTTCGATGGGATTCGCCCTCGGTCAGATAGGTATACCTATTTCTCCTTGTTATCTTTACTTTGGCCTCCAAGCAGAACTCGATTAGGGATCATTTTCGTTTGGTGACAGTGAGCTTCCCTGATTCCTTTTTTTCTGTTTTTTACCATGCATCTGGGTCAAATTTCTCTTGTTCTTACCCAAAATAGTGAAAATACCTTAAGCTTCCGATAACTTCATCCAGACATCGGGACTGTTTGCTTCGCTTCATTCCAGGAGCACAGAATCTGATCGGAAATCATGAGAACGTCAGCGTCCTTGCAGGTGAGAAAAGGTCCTCCAGTTGCTAAAATCTAAGAATGGGTTAAAAATGTAAATCCGCTGCAGTAAAAGACACTAAATGGTCAGGCCACCAATCTCTTGACTTGAAACCTGAACTTGTAATGATTGACTAAGTGAAAAATTCCAGAAATGCTGTTTCAGAGCCAAAAATATAGAGGAATAGAACGGTACGATTTCGGGGACCATGCAATCCAAAGGAATACGATGCTTCAGAAGGACGGACGAACTTGTCTTTTCCAAAAGATCCGAAGTATTAGAAAAACGGAACAGCAAATAGGAGTAAGGTGCAATGATCCGGAAAACCTGATCCGCAACCATGGCAACAATCAGCGAATTGAAGCGGCAAGCATTAAGAGTGGCATTTCGACAGACAACCTGCAATTCAATAGCTGCACCTTTTGATGATTCGATGGAATTGTAGTTCTCGAATGAGTTTCAAATAGAAAGTGGCAATGACTCAGAATGAGGGTTCTTAGAAGAAAAGATAACTTGTGATCGGACCGCCTACTCCTTCATTAGCAAATTGGAAACCTGTTTTTCTTTCGAATTAAGTTTCTCCGTGCAGGTATCGGAGGTCGAGTCGAGCTAATCGGTTCCCTTTGTGTGCTTAATATGTTAATCATTTTTCTTTGTGTGTGTGTGCTGCATCCTCAAGTGTGCGGTACATGGTGTCATGGGCTGCCTCCTTTCGGCAATGGCTTCTTAAAGTTTGGCCACAAGCTATCTCAAAAGGTCAGCTGAATCTTTTCCTCCTCTATCTTTTTTATTCTTGTTTATCTTTTTAAATCTTTTCTTCCAGCTCAAATCTCCCATTTTACAGACAATCAAGGCAGCTGTTTTAGCAGCATCAGAAAAAGGAGCTGGACTTTCCAGATGAAACCAAAGATTGCTTTCGTTTCGATACTTCTTTTTATGTACGTCGATTTTATTTCTGAGATGCAGACTTTTTCAAGGATGACTTCTTTAACCCGTTACCTCCGTCGCATAGCTGTTCTCCGGCTGAAATGCTTTGGGGGATGCTCACTCCACGTGCAAAAGGAGGCCATGGTTCCCATCAGACTTGAATTTTTGGAGACTTCCTGAAGTTAAAGGAATTCACCTTGCGGGTTGCTTTTTTCTACGACACGGTGAGCTTCTTCACTGGTCTTCCAATCCCAGATTTACCCGAAGATCATTGAGCCGGTCTGCCAGGTTCCGTGTTCCATCAGGATGCTTTCGGTACTGTGGAGCAGAAACTGCAACGCGGAAATTGCATGTCCATCCTTTCTTTCTTATGGATGTAGTACCTTCGGTCCTTTCAGAGCACGTGGCGTTTTCTCTCAGCTTACTAGATCAAAGCGAGGCGACTCGAAGAGAACGCGCCTTTCGGCTACTGAGCAGCCTTGCCGTGCTCCGTGTGCTCGAGACCCAGTCAGCTGAGAGAAAACGCCACGTGCTAGGAAACGTTCGCAGTGTGTGCGTGCGCGCACACACTGCGAACTTTTCTTCCTCAAGCACGGCTTGAGGACCGGGTCTGTACGCTGGGTTGCAAACCAAGCCCGCGTCGGAGGCTTTGTGGCTAACGGTAGTCTCCGCGCGTGGTACCACCAAGCGTCGCGGGTTCGAATATTCCCTAAAGAAATCCACGCAGTGAGTCGCAGGTTCGAGTTCCTTCTGCAAGATGACGCTGATTGCCTACGTTCATTCGGGTGCGGCACTGGTAGCGGTTAAAAGCGGATGCCCCTGATGAGGGCCGGGACAACGGAAGTCGACCTTCAAGTCCTTCCAGGAATCAAGGAGTGGGAGTTTCTTCCCAGTCAGTTGTGCAAAGGAGAGCGGGCTTCCCAGTTTGGAAGACATTCCATTCTCCCTTGGAGCTTCTTGCATCCCAGCCTCGACACAGGAACGGTGTTCCCATAGGAAAACCACCGCTTGTGGAGTCTCCTGAGACGCCGCGAGTCTTGGCAACCTGACACGAGCTAACCGAGGAGCAGGGAGAGGTTCCTTGGATTCCGCGCTTGAGATCTACAAGCAGGAGGGGTTACGAAGCTTTGATTCGTCGAGGACCCCTTTCCATCCCGTTCAGTTCGGCGACAGACCGCAACGCACAACTCGCCTCTCTACTGGAAGGCAAACCCATCGGAAAAGTCGTTTCGATCCCCTGCCACTTTTGGGCTCGGGAGGAGCTTTCCTGTTCTGCTTGCTCCTTGCTGCCTCACCGAACCTACCCGCACTTAGTCGAAGTCTCCGTCGCGCGGGCAGCCGGAGCAGTGAGTTTCAGGAGTCCTCCTCGATCCACCGTAGTGGTCTTCGTTCGCTCCGCGGAGTCGCGAGACGGGGGGAGAGCTCTGAGACTCCGTCGTCTGCCGCTGGGTCAAAACAAGCGCTCAGAGTCACGGATTGAGGACGCGTCCGGAAGGTGCTGCCCTTCAGCCGACAGTGTACCCCACGGAGGGCATCCCTGCTCGCGGAGAGGAACAGCACAGTCTCGGCTCACAAATTCTCCGGGATCGTGCCTCGCAGGTCTTCTCGTGCGTGCAGAGCATCTGCTGCTCCGGGTCGCGGCGCTCTGCTCTGCATCCTCGCCGTTCTTTTCGCCTGCGTTTTGGATGAACGGTGGCAACCGTCCTGGACGGGGGTTAGGGAGGTTGATCCGGGAAGCGTCTCGCATGGGTTCATCGGAAAAATTTTCCGGATCCTCGTCGAGATCACGTCGCTGCCTGCAACACGCCTGCTGCGTGACCTTACCCACCTCCCGGATATCGGAATTCTGAGCTTCCGCTTCGTGTCAAGCTCGCGCATTCCTCGGTATCCCGCGAAGCCAGGTCGTTCCTCAGCAGCCCCGCCGGACCACATCCTGCCTGTCGAGCTGGCGGAATTCTGCCCGGTCGCGCTGGGGATGTGATGACTCATAGCGCGCGGTCACGAAATCTGCGGTTTGGCAAGTCCATGCGGAATGGCTTCGATGGAGCCGCGGCGCACCTTTCGTCCCGAAGGGCGACGAGGCTGCAGCTTCGGGAAGACAAAGAAGGCATCCAGAGTCCTCTCCAAGGGAAGCATCTTTCCCATGTATCGTTAGGCTCTCTGATGCCTTGTCGTCAGCGCATGCAGTAGAAGTCGAAGGAGAGGCCGTTCGTCCCTACTCGCCCAACTTCGTTTTCCACCCGCGTGGCGAGCGATCGGAACATCGTTCGAGGAGTGCCCAGGGAAATGTTTCCAAGTTCATTCGGGATGTAAATTACCTTCCCTGAGATGCAGCCGATCGCTGAGGTCACTCTACCGCCTATACTTCACTCACTCCTCCGTCCTGGACCCCACGTCCAGTGCGGATCCCTGGCCTCAGAGTACACGCACGAAGCGCGCACGCACACACTGCGAACGTTTCAGAGCACGTGGAGTTTTCTCTCAGCTGACTGGGTCAAAGCGAAGCGACTCGAAGAGCACCTTTCGGCTACTGAGCACCTTTGCCATGCTCCGTGTGCTCGAGAAACTTTTCTCCCTCAAGCACGCGAAGCACGACTTGAGGACCGGGTCCGTAAGCTGGGATGCAAACGAAACGCGCCACTGGGACCCTTTCTTCCTCTCTTCAAGCGCTGCAAGAACGTGCGCCGAGGTCGAGCAACGCTCACCGTCACCATCAGTGTCTCAGGAAGATTTTCTGGGGGTTAGAATAAGTCAGAGAGTAAGTGGGATTTATGGGACTAGTAGGTCATGTGCATGCACAGTGCACGTGCTCCTCGCATGCACGAGTGACGTTTCTGGCAAGAGAGACCAGCGCTGCCACCCTGCAACCAGTTTTCGTTTCCTCGAAAGATCTGAAGATGGCATGACCGTGCCTCGAACGAGAGCTCGGCTTCCTCGACGACAACGCAAAGCCTCCGCGTCCGCGGAACAGATTCCTCCCGGATGACCACAGAGTTTGGAGGGAGGCCTTGAGAGACTGCTAGTCGTGGAGGTCAAGGTCTTCTGGTGGATTCTGCGAATGGCTGCTCCGGAATGTCGCGGGATGATGTGCCATTCAGCCAGGAGGCTAGCGGGGAAGGGGAGTGCATGTACCAGAGGAGGGCAATGTTCGTTCGTATTACGCCACAACCACACCGTTGGTTGTGGAGTGATACGGACACGGGTTGGATCCTCTTCGTCCGTGGGAATCGCCTTCATGGGTCCGTTTCTTCCTCCTGCTCTGTCTTTCTGGGAGAGTCGCTCGTAGTATTCTTTTGCGATTCCCTTCGGCAAAAATGCCTCATGCCAATTCTCTCTGTGGCTCGCGCACTTTGGAAGCCTCACAAGGTTAGCCCGGAGTTTGCTAGTCTTGCGGCCCTCTTTGCATCGCTCCGCCCGCCAGGGTTTTCTCCCTTCTTTCCCGTGGTGGTCCGGAAGAGCTCCCGTCGGCACACAAGGAGGAAGCTCCGGGCTGAACCGACCTTTCGTCGGTTCTCCCAAGTCTCAGGCTAGCCTCAGGTGGAAGGGAGCGGCGTGCGTTTTTCCGCCTACGCCGCGTCAACTCGAACGCAGTTCGTCTGCGACAACCTGGCTGTGAAACGCGGCCGCGAAGGATAGGAAACCTTTCGCAGGTGCACTGCACTTCCGCATGATGGATGGACGCAGCGAGCGCGTCCGTCTGCCGAACCAGCGAACGGATTGCAGGCCTGCATTTTCTCCCAGCTTCGAACCTCCGCTTCCGGGAAGGATGCCCACAGCGATGCTTACAGAAGACGGCAACGGTCTCGGCCTCATCCTCTGAGGAGGCTGCAGCATCTCGCGATGGACCGATCTGCGGGGCGAGTCGCACCGGACCTTGATTTCGAGCACCGTGCGTTTCCGTTTCCATGTTTCCGCTGCTACACATTTGAGTTTTGAAAACGAAATGCGGTGCAACGAGCTGATTGGGCAGCCTAGCAGCCTCCACATGTGTGCCGTGTCAGCTGGCTACTCTTCGCGCAAACCCTGCAGCTCTCCTTTGCGATTGCTGCTGGTACGGACGTTCGTAAACACGCGCGCTTGCCTGTGACAAGGTCAGCAACGAGTATTTCCCCTCTCCCAAACCACCTGCAGCATGGACGACTTGACCGATCACGTGATCGTGACCCGCGCTGTCCTCACGGAGCGTTGGGGCTCGAAATCGAAAGTTCCTTCCCGTTTTATTTGGGGGGATCTCCTTTTTTATTTATGGAAACTTTCGCGAAGGAATCCCTCCCCTCTTCCCTTCCGACGAATACAACCGTCCGTTTCGTTCTGCCAATTCTCTCCTTCCTCGCCTCCCCGAAACGAATGCGCGAGGAGGTCCGCTGGCTCCGGAGAAAAAAAAAAAAAAAAAAAAAAAAAAAAAAAAAAAAAAAAAAAGGATTTCCTGCAATCATCGAGCGAGGATGATTGCAATCATCGAGCGAGGATGATTGAGGTTGCTGCGAGTCCACTACTCTCTGCTGGAAAGAAAGTGCCAATTTGAACTCCTGCGCTCTCCAGGCCGGCGGAGGCTTGGCTTTGAGGAAGCAGCCTCTCGCTTCCTCGGCTTGGCTGCCGCCGCGTGGCGCTGCAGAGCAGAATCCATCTCGGTTCGGCCTCTTGTGCGATGGCGCTTTCTGCGCATTGGGGGGGAGGCGCTATCGATTGCGTGTTACGGAAAACAGTGGATCCCCTTCTTTTGCTGCGACGACCGAGGTCCGGTCAACACCTTTTCCGGCTGGCCTGACATCCAGCCCGTCTACCGGGAACCCTGACCAGAGTGCTTCCCCTGAAAGCTTGCTTGCGTTGTTCCTCGGTGTCCAGGTTCTTGATTCCGGGACAAGCAAAAGCGACCTTCCGTGGGACTTCTATGGAATATCGACCAAGCGCTTCTCGAGCGGTAACTCTGGGGGGCCGAACCAGACGGTGGTTCGGACTGCAGGAAATCCAGAAGGGGGTGGGATGGGATACCAAAACTAGGTGCGTCCCGAGATAAGCCCTCTCCCTTCCTCCCCCCCACTCCTGGGGCACTCTTTGCCGGATGCGACCTCAAAATGCCGGAGCCTAACGGCACCGCCCCTTGAAGCCAGGTCCGGACAACGGCGGTTGCGGCCTCTTTTTGCGCTCGACACCCCGCCGGAAACACAAGTCGGGACTTTCGACGAAGGAAACTGGTAAACCGTCAGGACTTTGTTTGCACATCGCAGGCGATTCGCGAACGAAACGAGGAACTTCGCGTGTCAAGGACAAGGAGGAGCGTGACGAAGCATCCAGTGGACCAGTTCTCGACGAATCTTCGCCAGACATGGCTGTCTCCCGATGATGGGTCTCGCAGTCTGCAGCTACGCTTTTGTCGGAATCCTCAAGGGAGGAGAGGGGGGGAGGGGGGAAGTAGAGGTTGCATCCCGACGTAGCGGCAGAGCAGCCTTTGACGATTGCCGTCCATAAATGAACGCCAAAGAGAATGCATTGCAATTTTTATTCTTCCAGTGTGTTCTTCAGACGTTGGTTTGTGAAGATTTTTTCACTGTTTATCCTTTTTTTTAAAAAAAAAAAAACACAAAAAAAAAACAAAAAAGACAAAAAGTGCACTGCTTAGTAACGCCCAAACAAACGAACGCTGACGCTTCGTTTGGGTTCCTCTACTAGCTGGAACTCTTCAACGAAGATGCATCTCCAGGAAATGCTGCTTGTTCCGAAATGGGCGCCACACATTATCTTCACTCGCCTCCTTCTTCTGCGAAACGCTTTTGCTCTCCCTGGAAATACGCAGCAATGAATTCAACATCCGGGGGTACCTGGACGACAAATTCTGACAGCAGCTCGAAAAAATAAAATGAAGAGATGCTCCGGGTCAAGCGGATGGGTTGGCGTCTGCCTGATGGAGATCGCCGAAGGGGACAGGAGGAAGACACGGAACAATGAGAGATCGCGAACTGTTCGACCGCGGTGCGAGAAGACGGGAGGGAGACAAGATGGGGAGAAGCTGAGAGAGCCGACTGCTGGTGGTGACACGCGCGAACGCACACGAACGGCTGGCTGCACGTCTAGACGAGGGCGGTGCGAGCACACTTACGGCGCAGCTTGCTTGGCTGCAGGGCTAGAGCTCCTCGGGGACTTTTTCATGAACTCCGCTTGCACGAAGACATTCGCCGCCGTCTCTGTGGTTAGCATGTCTTTCCGAATTTCGACAATCCAACACCTGGATGGCTGCCTAGAGAATCTCAACGAGCAGGGTCATCACTTGAAACCTTTTCTCAGATTCTTTCCCTCCCCGGAGAAGTCAAGGAACGTGGTAGATCTTCGAAAGAACTTTGTATTCCAGAGTGTTTCCAGAAACTCCTTTCCCAAGCCTGTGACCACAGTGGAGACTGATGAGCAATCTGCAAAAACAGCACCGTTAACGGGGCCCCGCGAGTCTTCACCGTCTTTTTTTTTTTTTTTCCCCCCCCCCTACGAAACTGAGAGTCGCTTCAGCAGGAACGCAGGCGGTCTCCGTTCCGTACTCACCTGTTATCTGTGATGTGCTTGCTGTATCTTAAGATAACAGTCTCGCTTTGCAGCATCTACACATGCACCTCAGGGGAAGCAGAAGCAAATGCAACGACGAGAAACAAAAGAGTGGCAGCACTTGGACCCAGAGATCTCTCGCACCACAGCCTCCCGCTGGTCCAACACGTACTTAACCCCCGTTTATATACTGGTGGCTGTTTCCTTAGGCCATGCTTTTCCTAGAAGATGATTGGTGAGAGTTTGTTGCTTAGTGCCGCATGCCTGTCAGCCATGTTTTCACGTGATTAGCTCGTGACCACTTCTTGTTTTGGTCCCTTGTCCGCATCTTTGACGGTTCGTCCGTTTTCCGCTTCCATTTCCCTATCTCTACGCCCTCACGGTGCGGCGCGTAGTTTGGAGATGCGGACGTGGTCTCTTTGGAGCGGGGTTCCCCGTGGTGAGCGCGCTGAATCCTCCACTGCTCGCACTCCCCCTGGGTTCGAAACCGGGGTCCTGTTGCGAAGAGTCGCGCAACCGACGCCGGGTAGACGGGAGCACGTGCCTGCTCTGACGGTCGCCATTCCTACGGGCTGCGACGGTGGCGTCCCCTCCTGAGCGCGGGTGGGTGCGCATGGTGGAGAACGTATTTCCTGCGCGCCCGGCACCACTCTTCCCTTCCCTTCCGCCTTCGATCGATCGCTGCTACCGCGTCCCTCTCGCCTCATCTTTAAGAGCTCGGAAAGGAAGGGAGGGGAGGAGAGTTCACGTAACGCCCACCCGCCTACCCAGGGAGTTCCTGGCTTTCCCGTTCTTTCAGTCTGCCTGCTGCGCTGGCAGCCTCCGCAGTCGCGCCCTCGTCGCTCGCTCGTGAGGCTCCGGGGAAAGACGTGGGGACTCCAGGTTCGAGAAGCGCGCAGACTTCCCTGACCAGCTACGCGCGTGCGTGCCCGGCGCTTTGGAGCGGCGATCGCTGATCGCTCCACAGCGGGCCCCAGGAGGACGTCGTCCTGTCTCGGGGAAAGCCGCGGCCGGCGGCGTTTACGAAGGGGAGAACGTGCGCACACTGTAGATCTTCCTCCGCTAGTGAAATTTCGGAGCTGAGGGGGGGCGGCACATTCCCAGGAGTCACGTGATTGACCTGCTGCCTCTGGGAGGACGCGCCGGATAGAGGCGATGGCGGCGGCGGCGCCGGTGACGCAACCGACCGCCGCCAAGATTCAAGGGGGAGATTCCTCCCGTCAAGTGGGAAGGCGAGGGAGAACAGGAATGGGGTGTGCACACGCGCGGAAGGAACTAGAAATGGATGTCCCCCCCCCCCCCCAGCGCGCGGCCTCTCCTGTCCACTCCTTATCCACCTGACCGGGACGCTTCAATTGCAGATGACAGGCATTGGCACGGATCCGCGGTCGTCGACGACAACGTCTGCGAGAGCCCGGAGGGAGCTGCCCCCTCAGGTGGGTGTCCTCCACGCAGGCGAGTGGTCAGGAGAGCCGAGGTGGAAGACCGCTGTTGTCTCGGAAGCGAATCCTGCAGGGTGACGCGCTCTCCCTGCTTTTCCTCTCCCTCTTCGCTTCTGACCCCAACCGGAAGCCCTCACCGATCGTGCAGAGGTCATCGGAACCCTCTCCGCCCAGAGGGCACTCGCGAACACCTCGAGCGATCTCTCCGACCTCGTGTCCCCGAAGGCCAGGAGAGACGTCGCCCTTGTCTAGCCCATGCCGCCGTGAGGAGTGCGAGGCGGAAAGCTCTGATCTCTACCCTCGAGGAGGGGGAGGGGGAGGTCAGAAGAGGCACGTGCCCCTCCTCCCTCGTCTGATAAAGATTTCTTCGCCTGCTGCTTGTCTCCGGGAACCGATGACGAGGGGAAGAACGAGGAAAGAGGAGGAGGGCCAGCTGCCATCTCTCTCTTTCCTCCCCCTCCTTCTCCCTCGACGCGAAAGGGCAGTTCCTCCTGCAAGGCGCTTCGGGGTCTTTTTGCCTTGGGCGACTGGGGCGCGGACGGGGATGCATCGATGCCACGACAGCCGCCGGGAACGCGTCCAGGACGCGCTGCGTCGGGTGTCAGGCGTGTGGGGGACCTCCTCTTCCTCCTCCCTTCCTCCTTGGGGTCGTAGGAGCGTCACAGACAGTCAACGAGGGCCAGCCGGGCACAACGGCGTGACCTTGAAACGGTTCGGTGCCGGGGAGCCACTCCCGCTGCGGCGCTGCTCCTTTCACGTGACATGTGCATCCGCTGGAGCAACCGGACTGGCAGGTGGCCCCACCTTCCTCCCCCACTCCTGACTCGCACGGCCACTGGCGCTTTTCGTCGATGGCGGCGCTCTTTGAGGCTGCTGTTGCCCGCGCCAGAGGGCTGCTTCCACCGCTGCCGTCGTCATGGCCACCTCTTCCACCGCCTTCCGAGAGCCGCCTCCCGAGGACCAGCTCCTTCCCGGGCCGCACGCCTGCTGATCCTCCTCCTCCAGAGCCTCTTCCCGGTCGAGGTTGTCCCTTTCCCGAGGCTGCGTCCCGCTCGCCCCGCCGCCCCCTCAGAAGTCTGCAACCCGGCCAGGGGACGCTCGCCCCGTGGTGACCTTCACCGGCAACGCTTTCCAGGACCCTCCCTTGCCTTCCAGCTGCATCCCGGTCTCCCCCACAGGAGAAGACAGAAGACGGCCTGAGGGCAGACTTCGCGGAGAGCACAGGATCTCACCGGGAGGGAGCAGGGCCAGACTGCATGCCCCACGAGGAGGACTACTGTCCGAGACCGGTGTCCCCCGTCGCTACGAGCGAGCATGCGCGTGGACGTCTCGTTGACTGCCCGTCACCATCAGCCGCTGGCTACCTTCTCTCTTGGCACGAAACTTTCCACCCACCCCCACCCCCCTCACGCACGCTGGAGAAGACGCGCCACTGACTCAGTCGATCCTCCTCCCCTTCCTCTCTCGCTCGTCCGACGGGGGGAAGGGGGGGGGGGGGCAAGCCAAGCGGCGGGCTCCGCCTTTGGCTGGACATGAGAGGAGGGGGGAGGGGAACACCGGAGGAGGAGCTCGCAGAAGCCGCGCGCGCGTTCTTCGGAGCATCCACGGCGCACATGATCCGGAAGAACGAGAAGCGATCTGCGCCGAAGACGGTGGTGGTCGACGGCGAGAACCGGAAAAAGCTCTCCACGTTTTTGCACTCATCCTTCGGGGTTTTCGGAGACGCTACCAGCCTCCCGAGGACCCGAGGGCTTTTCTCTCGCCTGCGTGAACCGGTCGGGGAGCGAGCCGGAGGCTCAAAGGTGGAGGAGGCGTTCCTCGTTACTCCCCCGTCGGCGTGCCACCTGGTCGCTCCTCCGGTTGGTCCCACAGTGCCCTCCGCCGCATCGCGGCAAGCAGCTTATAAAGCCACGCTCCAGATTCTGTTCTCGCCACGCCTCTACGCGGGATGGATAGGCAGCCAGAATTTAGAAAGTTGTCCCCTTCGCACATGACGTGGTGGTGGTGGTGGTGGTGGTCCGGACGTTGATACATTTCGAATGACGATGGATTGCAGCGGTTTCGCAGATAGCCGTTAATAATAATGGAGATCTGGTCAATCTTTTTTGTTAAAACGCGGATGAAAAACCCTTCAATCTTTGCCCCCGGCTTGTGCCGGCAATCCACAGGAATCGCTTCGCAAGAACGAGCAACCCTCGTGCCAGCACCGTTCGCGGCTTCCATTTCACGGGATCAATCTGTTGTGCATATTTTGTGGCATAAAAAGATGAAACGCTTTGGAATGATTGCTGAAGGCTAGGTACCAGTAAAAAGAACACGCTAAAGTATTTATTTGTTCGTGTGCTTTTCGAAACGCTCAATAGATGGCAAGCAAGATGGCATTTCTAGAGGAACAAGCCGTGAGGGCACTCAAAAACTATCAACTGATGAGAATTCCTTTTCTGTTGCCGGTAGCTGCGATAACGTTGCCCACTGGATGTATCCACGGTAACATTGCAAGATTCATTCACCTAAGGACAAGAAAACAAACGAAGAAGCACAATGGCATCAACTATAAATTCTTGAGTTTCGATATAGGGAACGAAGTGATCGGTTGCACGAAAGGCATCGTTAAAAATGGATCCTTTCAAGCACCTGGATTGCCTCACTGACCCCTGTCCCGTGCAGTATTTATAATGAATTCTCTGGACACTATTACTTGCAGTTGTTTACCCAAGTGATCCATCTCGTCTCAGGAACGCTCAACCTTGTGTGTGTATGTGTGTGTTTGTAAATTCGCGACTCTACAAATGGCTTGTCTACAGTCACGTGTGCCGCTGCTTCGCTTCTGTGTATTCACAACACACTCTTCGGCATTTCCAAACACAAGTAACTATGCTGCCGCTGCCCTTTACATGGACACTCCGGTCCCCACGGTAATACGACTTTGTCTCACGACAGAGAATCCATACAGATGTACAAACCATTCAGTTGGTACATTTGTATGCGCCCCGAGGTCTCCGGATACGAGCAGCATCGCGATGCTGCTACTGCTATCTACCTTACCTTACCCAAGCGTGGGCATAAATGATAGGTTGCGGATTTGGCGAGCATGGTTGAAACCGTGGAGGATGGTCCATAGCTATCGCTATCTTTTTTCATTATCTCATTGATGTTCCGAAAAAAAAGCAAAAAGAGAGGCGGTAATAATATCTGGAAAGCACACTTGGAAACGTTTCCACTAAGGGGCATTTCTCTCTCTCTCTTTTTTTTTTTTTAAAAAACAACAACAACAACATAGGCGTGTTCTTCCATGTTGGTGGGGATGACGGCTTCTCGGCCTTTTGGCTAAGATCAAAGTGGTGGGAATGACGGCAGATGCCACCTGCTTGCTTTCGGAAATCGAGGTCCATCGCTTTCCTGCGGAAGAAGTCCCAGGAATACGAAACGCGCGCATTCCATGTTTTCTACGAGCGGAGCAACGGATCCTCCAGCACTCCTGGCGTCCGTTCCGCACACGGAGCGTGCGAGCGAAGGACCTCACGAGATTCTTCCTCTTCGTCCGAAACCCGTGCTGAGAATCCGAACCTTTCTCGAGATGCAGATGAGGCTCTTCCTCCACCTGCATTCACGAAAGCCTCCATATACAGTTATCAGATCCATTCGTCAGCTGTACTGAATTTCGACTTGCTTTTTACTGTACGTTGCGAACGCAACTTCATTTTTTTTTGTGCTGTTTTTTGAAAAACGACACACACAGTTCTTTCGAAATAAACAACTTGAACCTTGATAGGCGAGGTGGTTTGTCCTTTTTTCCTTCTTTTTCTCTACGCTTCAGTAAAAAAAAGCGGCGTCAGCTGGCGATTCGTCTGCTCGCCGTATTGAATTTTCGAATTCTTGGAGCGGCTCTCCTCCCTCCTGCGAAGCGGCCGTGTGGATGCCGTTCTCGAAAGGTGAGCTACCACCGGGCCTCCGCGGGTGAAACGCTTCTGCATCCGATCAGGCAACATCATCTCTCGTGAATCCAGATTGTTTCTAGCTGGTGCAAAGTCATTCTATTTTCGGCACCTTAAATGCTACGGCAGTTCATCATTCTGGATGCCGGAGAGAGAGAGAGAGAGAGAAAAAAAAAAACATCTAAATGTGCATTATATGTTATTTCAACCAACAAAAAATCCCCTCAACTTTTGGGCCCACGTTGCATGGTAACAGGCTCCATGATTCATAAAACGGCGAAGAGCACATTAACCTTCAAAGAGTAATAACGTACAAAAATATATCTCATGATGCTTAAGATCAATAGAAGATCACTGCATGCGTCTCATTCATCACGAGTAAATAAGCAATTGAGAGCTCCTGAATGTCAAGTGGATTCCTGTAACTCCCCTCTAACTTTTAGAGGGGAGACGGGAAGCGGGAAGATGACGCGAATCGCGCGGGCACATCAACCGTCGTGCTCCCTGTTGCTCCCCAAACCCCGTTTCCTCGTCTTCCTCGTGGAAAAATGAGCGAAGAAGGCGAAGAAGAAAAAAAAAACATGCTGGGAGGTGAAGTGGTTTGGAATGGAAGGCGCCCATTGCTTTCTGTGAAGAATCGTAGAGAGGGAGGGAAAGGTGGGCGGGAACACCATTCTCTTGACTCAAGGATTTGGGGACGTTTCCCGGAAGGTACTTCTGCAGGAGGGGGCAGGGGAGAGTAAAGGGGTAGCAGGACGCAGGCATGCCCCGTCCGCCGTCCGCCTGGGATGAATCCCACAGGAGGACGGCAGCGGAGATCGGGCAATCTGAGGAGAGCGCGTGCGATCGCGCTGCCACCTATTCACGCATTGCGGCAGAACCCCGAGGGACCTCTGGGAAGTGCACCTCATGGAACTTGCTGCTCCATCCGGGAACGTCCGGTCAGAACGTCGGTGCCGGAAAAAGCGGGGAAAGCCTAGAGGGTGAAAGGGAGAGAAGAGGAAGAAGAAACGCGACGCATCTCAGAAGTCCCGAGATTCGCGGCTTCCCGCTCGGGGATGTCCTGGATGACCCCGCAGCAAGGTTCCCTCCCTTGTTCCCTCGCGCACTGCCCGAAGAAGACGGCTCGCTCCTCGGGAACAAAGCAGAGCTCTTCCTCCTTCTCCAGAGAAGAGGATGAGATTGGGTGGATCCCTTTGAGCGGGTTCCATGAAAGCAATCCTTCTTGGTCTAACCCTCTCCTCTCGGACGAGAAGATGTAAGGAAGGAAGATGGAACCCCCTGATTCCCTCCTGACCATCTCTTTTTTCCCTCTTGACGAGCGACTGATTCCTTTGGAAGTCTGCTTCCTCAGGGAAAAGCCGAGTCCACATAGGACCGGGAGCAATCTCCCGTCGCTATGAGAAGACAAGAGATACCCACGCGCTCCCTCGGGAGCTCCACAAATTCTCCTCCTTCTCCTGTGCACAGCCGGCGCAGCAGGAGCTCCTCTTCTTAAGGAAAAAGCCGTCGTACATCTGCTCTTCTCCTCAGGATGCTTCTCACGGATGTGTGGGCTTCGCCAATAAAGCGGGGATGGCCGTTCTGCCTTCGAATCCTCTGGGAGAAAACGAACGGGGAATTCCACAGGGAGTTCCTCTTCTTCAGGAAGAGGATTCCTTGTGCTCTGGACGAAGCAGGAGTGTCCAAGGTTCTGCACGGGATGTTTTGTCGCCGAGTGCTTTCTTCTCCTTTTGCTCTTCTCCACCTTTCCCACCTACTGCTGCTGGTGGGAGAGTGGGAGGATGCCGTTCTCACTTGATCTGCGAAGGAAAGACAGCTCCAGCTCCTTTTCCATCCGGACTGAGCTTTCCAGAAAGAGAAACCGGGAGTTTCCTTCAGAATATTCCTCCAGAGGGGGAAGGGGACAAGTTTCAGCAGCGGCTTGGAGGCAAACTCTTGTGGCACGTCGGCATCCCCGCCAGCGGCGAAGAGGCTTCCACCCTACAGGTGGAGCCTCTTCGCTGCCATACGTGACGGAGACGAAGCTGAGGGCAGGAAGAGGAGGACTTTGACCGATTCGGAAGATCCACTGATGAATTGTGAAGGAGCTCGTTCTCCGCCATCAATCTTTCCCAGGATCTCGGTTGCCATGTCAAGCTTTCCCATCCTCTCCAAGAAGAGGCTGGAACAAAATGCCCCGTTTTCCCCGGAAGAGTTCCAGTGTCCTTCCCTCTCCGCCTTCCCCCCCCCCCCCCATGCAATCGGTTCAGCTTCCTCAATCACAGGAGTCTTCTCTTTGTGAGATAGGAAGAATCCCGGAGAACGCCAAACAGCACGGTCACACGCGTGGTACATGGGGGGAAAGATATTCTTCCTCCATCCTCGAAGATGCATGCTTTTCTCTCACTTGCTTTAGGAAAAGAGGAGAATCTAGGAGGAGTTGCTTGTTCCCATGGAAGAGCATCATCATCATCCTTTCCAGGTTCCCTTCTCCCATCCGTCCGCCTCGGGAGGAGCAGGATGCGCGTGTGCTGCAAGAGACATCTGGCAGCCGCTGCCGAAGGTTGTCGGCTGAGCTCGGAACCATCAAGGGCGAAATCTGAAGATGCACGCGCTCCCGGTGACCGTTCTTCCGGTCATCGCATGCCATCGATCTCAAAGGTCACTCTGGAGGCGTGCTCGCGCACCTTGCTCACGCTTTCCCTCCTCAGATGCTGGAGTCTCTGCCCGCTCCCCTCCCCGTCTTCCAGTATCCAGGTCCTTCGAGCGCTCGGATTCGAGGCGAGTGAGATTCCTCTTTTCAACAGTGAACCCGAGACCTTTGCTGCGCAAAGATCCATCGATTCGGCCGCAGCAAAAGAGAGCTGACCCTTTCTCCTCCGCTGGTTCAGGTGACGGAAATGCCCACTGAAGCGAAGAGCCGCGAAAGTTTCCGAGGTGCACCTCGTTGTTCGTGCATAGGTGGGTGATGACGATGCAGACGTGAGACGAACGTGTTCATCGACGCCTCGCGCAAGGAAAGCGTCCACTATTGTATGGCGGGCGGGCGGGGGGGGGGGAGGTTAGGAGAGGGAGGGACAGAGAAATGCACAGCCGGCGGCACATGCATCGATGAAGGATGTGATTGTGGTCTCTCAAGTGAAAGTGCTGCACGAACCGTGGATTCATCTGCATCATGCGTGCGATTCACCGGAGGAGGGAAACTGCAGATTAAAGTAGGCAACGGAAAAACTGTAGGCTAAAGTAGCAGAGCGTCGTCAAAGGCTTTCGCCAAGTCGTGTGACCTCTCCGTTTCCATTTCAAAGCGTTCCGAAGTGATCGAATGAGCGAGCACGTGATGACACGCATTGCGCCGGGCGCTGCTGGATGCGATGAAAAGTTTTTTTTTTTTCAGTCGGATTCACAAGTGTCGGACGGGAATAAATAATACCCGCAAGAGGGCAGTCGGTCACGTGAGCCGTGCCTCTGTTTGCCTCTTCTCCCTCCCTTCCTCTAGCAATGGATGCATTATGAATAAGGTCCTCTAGGGTCTTATGCATTTTTTATATTCTCTTTGCCAACATGGTTCCCAGTAACCAAGAAAATGAGTAAAGTATCCTGCGGGATGATGGAAATCCATTTGGGTTCTTCTCTGTCTTCTCTGTTTTTTTCCTTTCCATTTTTTTTTGTTTTTTCGGGTTTTTTATTTTTTTTGGGTTCGCTAAGTACCTCAAGAGCCGCATGCCTCACGGCGCGCACTTGGCTCTTTAGCACCACGCCACCCGCGGAGGGTGCGTGCAATTCTTCAAGATAGGGGGCACCCCGGAGGAGGGTCCGCCCTATGAATCCAGGAAGGGCTCGGAGTCCGTTCCTCTCACGCTAGGGGAGGGATCCACCCGGGAGGGAGTGGGATCGCACCTCCCGCCCTGGTTGTCTCCGAAAGGAAACTCCGAAGGGAATCCCTTCATTCTGTCCGGAGGGACACCCCATGGAAGGAAGGGGGGGGGTCCTTTCCATTTCATCTTCTCCGAAGAGAACCCGGAAAGGATCCGCTAGTAGGAATTTCTTCTCCGGAGGGAACCGCTCCTGTTCACTCCTCTGAAGAGAACCTCGAAGGGATGCTACAGATTCTCTACAGAAGCCCTCTCTCTTGGGGATGCTGTTTGGATTTCAAGATATGCCTCTTGATGATTCTTTTGTAAATTTCAGGTGCACTTTTTCTGCCCAGCTCCCTCCCTTTCTCAACCCATCTGCTTCGAATTCTCAGGATCAAATTGTAAAGCAGGTTGCCATAAATGGGCATCCTCCTTTTTTGCGTGTGATCTCTCGGAAATACGGGTCTTTCTGCGCTCCTAAGGAAGAATGCAGCAGCATTTCTCATGAAAATGACGTGATCACCATTAGACAAGATGTTTCTGATTAGAGGAAGAAACGGGTTAGAGAAAGTGGCATCACGTTGGCGTTATGTTTCGTCTCAATTGAGCACGTACTTGTAAAATAAGAGGAGTAGGAAGAAGAAAAGGGTCATCTGAGAGAAATCCAGCAGCAGCAGCAGCTCCCATAAGTAGGATGGCCAGAGGAACACAGCATTTTCCTCGGTTTGTAATCGGCAGAGTAAACGTCCACAAATAGGCACAGAGTCGCGATCGCGACAAAAAAGCAAAGGCTCGTCACAAATCACCTTTGGTTAGGAAGTTTTTTTAAATTTTCGAGGTCTCGATGCAAGATCTCTGTTGCAGGTTCTCCTTCCCGTTCTTTCACCCTGTTCAAAATATTTTATAGGATCCTTTCCCTGGGAGCTGCTCTCACAGATGTCCCGAAAGATATAAATGTTTCCGGCGTCTTTCCTTGAACGCTAGTTCCTTGGATACAGGCCTTATTTCAGATGTCCTGCCAGAGCAAATGTCAATGACGCCACATATCATGTTAACCATCAGGGAGGATCCCTAGCGTAACAACCACCACCAGCAGAAAACAAAGACGGCTGGTGGGAAAGCCAGGATCGGGAAGTAAGGTATTGGGTCCAGGAGATAGAGTAAGGAACCAGGACGGAAACAACACGCGGATACGGCAACAGTGGTGCCACCAGTGATTAGAAGGCGAAATAAAAATTTTTTTCCCCATGGCAGTTCACTCAAGACACGCCAGGGACCGCCACTGGCCAATGCGCCCCGCGCAGGTTCCCTTATTGTTGCACTCAGCGCCGCCTTTCGCCTTCCTCATTTCTGGCACCGTTCGGGCGCATAAATCCTCTTTCTCCTCTCGTCATGAGCCCGAAGAACAGAGTGACCTTCTCGCTCGTTGCAAGGAGACAAGCACCCGTGCGAGGAGGAAAGCCTCTCCGGGAAGCTGACGAAAGCTGGTTTTCCAAGGAAGGTCACGGGAGGGGGGTTCCTTAGCTTCTGAGGACGAACACACGGTGTGTCGACGGCGTTTAGGCGGAAAAACCGACCAGAGGGGAGGACGAGAGGTGACCTGGCAGCGGGGTCGACATTCCGTGGGAAGGCGTGCTGCTGGCAGCGTAACGGCGGCGGAGGCGCAGGTACGGACGCTTTCCAGCTTTCGCACCCCTGCGGGAGGAAAAACCCAGAGGATCCAGGAAACGCACCAAACAGCTCACGGGGGGGGTGGACCCTGCCTCGGTCTCCCAGGTGATCGAAGGTCCGAGACTCTGGCTCACTTGACCAGAGGAAAAAGGATGGACCCTTCCCCGCGCCAGAGTTTCTCCGTCCTGGGGCGGCACAGAAGCGCCACGAAGCACACCGGTTCCCCGCGTCCCGCCACAACGCTCGGCGCGGCGCAGGTTGCGCATGCGCGCGCACACCCCCGCCCTCAGCGAGAGGCATCTGCCTTCTGGGACGGGCGCTACGCGCGCGTCCGTTCTCGGCTGCGAATTAGGCGCCGCCCAGTGCGGACCGTGCGAATAGCTCGTCGGGGGCGCGCCCGCGGACCTTCGCGCGCGTGGACGCGAAGCGTGCCCTCCGGACGGCGCTGCTGGGAACGTCCCTTCGGGCTACTTCCCCGGGAGCTTGGCGCCTCGGCTGGAGGTCACGTCCGTTTTGATGTATCCAGATAGACGGAGATCCGCGCCCTCCTGTGCCCTCTTTCCCTCCAGAGGGCGAACGTCTTCCGGTTTGTCTTTTCCGCTATCCCCCTCCCGCTACCACGCCCGCAGGCGTAGTTCTACAAGGACAGCTCCTTTTTTTTCTTTTCTTCTCTTCATGTTGCCGTGGGTCGAGGTCGTCGAGGACGAGAGCTGAGGCTGCAGCCCGGATCGCATAGCGACTCGACAGCCACGCGCTCCAGAGGCCTCCTCCTCTCGCGAATGAGGCGAGCAGGCCGAGCAGCCGTCACCCGAGCGCTCCTGGGACTCCGGCAACGGCTGCTTTCAGGACAGGCAAGAGGGAAAGAAGGGAAGGGAGCTTTCAGGAGTCATCTGCTGCCGATCCCCAGGACTTCTCATCTGCCTGTCTTTCCTTTTCGGGAAGGTACCTCTCCTCGAAACGTCTCCTCGTTCCCCCGGAGTTCTCCGCAGATCCGCGAGAGCGTTGCCGGAGCGTGGCGCAGTGGTCCGGATGCTCCTTCCGTGCCTCGTCCCGTTGCCTCCCGAGGGCGTTCTGGGAGGCGGACTGCTCCCCCTTTCCCTCCCCCCCTCCTTCCCCATAAGAACCCCGAAGTCTCCGCTGGCGTCCAGGTATGCGAGATCCCCGGACAGAATCTGGAAGTTCCCCGTGGGGTTTCGCTCCCCCCCCTCCTGCCTGGAGAGAGGCGGGACGCTCCCTCCGCCTCTCGCAAACGGTTGCAGCTACCGTCCAGCCGGGAATCTTCCGGCGACGGACAAGGATGCGAGGTGAGGGGGGAGGTGAGCGCGCACGTACGCGCGTAGAGAGGAGGATGGGAAGGAAGGGGGATGAGAGAGGGAACTGGAAAGGTGGCATCTGGGATGGACCTTGACCACCTTCCATCGGCCGAAGGAGGGAGGCAGCCGTGCGCCGCCTTGGCACCACCGCCTCTTAGGTGGCTCCCGGCGACTGCCTCCACGTGCGGATGCGCGCCCAGTGGTAGGAGAGAATCGCTCCTGCCCGACGTGGGTCGCAGGGAGCAGCGGGGAACTCTCGGCGAAGCCGGGAGACCTCGGCAGCACTCTCCCGTCCTCCGCCTCCTCCCTTCTTGGTGCTCCTCCAGCATCCTCACACGGAGGTGCGTACACCAGAAGGATGTGAGAAGTGGGAAGGACGGATCGTCCCTCGGACAGCAGGCAGGGTTGTCGCCTCCACGCGGAGAAGAAAAAGAAGAAGGAAGAATGGGAAGGAGACTTCCCATTCTTCCTCCGCCCAGAATCCTCACCCGGAGGTGTGTGCTCTAGAAGGAGTTTCTTCCTTCCTACCCTGCTTCGCCCCTTCCTCTCCCCATAGCAACGTACCGGCCATGCAGGAGACGCCCGTCACCATCGCGGGACGCGGGAAGACGGGCTTGCCACGCGGCGTTCGGGCCAGGGGGTTCATCCTATGGGAAAGCACTTTGGACGTTCCCGCGGGCGAGCTGACGATGCTCGCGTGTTGCAGGGACACTAGCTCCTCCCCCTCCTTCCTCCTCCGGCATCATGCGGTCGCTCTCCTGCTGCCTTGGATCTTCCCATGCAATCGCCACTGTGACCTGTGGACATGTGCCGATCCCTGTGTGCCAAGCGCGGGGCAGTCGAATCGCTCCCGCACCTGTTATCGGGCTGGAATCCCTCCGAGGCGCGTGGCAACGCTAAGATGGAGGCGCCCTTAGGCACCCGGAGGAATCTTGCCGGACTCGTCGCTGCTCCACATCCATTCGGTGGGGGAAAGAGAGAGGGGTGAGGTGGGGCAGCTCCCCCGGTGGGTCCGCTTGCTGCCATGAGCAGCAGCGGTCAGTGTGCGAATGGAGCGGCTTCATCCTGAGGAGGACGGGCGGGAATGATGTGGCTGCCTCGCCTATCCCGGGACATGGAAAGGGACGCTGGGAGCACTGCACAGCGACCAAAGGTACGCAGCGCAGCGACCCTCCTGTGACCTCCTCCCTCTTCTCTTGGGAGGAGATAGGGGAGGAGACGATCCATCCCTCTGTTTACTTTATCTCCCAGTTTTTGTCCTCTCCCTCTGCCCCACCGGCTGGCTGGAGGACCTTCCCTCAGGTCCGGCGCCGCCACGTCATCCCTCCGGTGCTCGTTGAACTGTATCCCTGTCGATAGAGATTAACAAGGGTCCCGCCTGGAGTGACCGGGACTCTTTTCCTCCTCTTCCTCCTTTTTTGTTTTCCCTCTGTTCTCTGCGCGGTGGCAGCAGCGGCGGCGACGGCCCCGCCCCTTCTACAGGGACGACCGTCCTTCTCCCTCCTCTTCCTCCTTCTCTTCCCTCCCCTTCATCCAGTAGGCCGAGCGAGGCGGGGTGCAGGAGAGAGGGAGTGTGGGGAGGAGGGGGAGGCACTGCGGATTGTGAAACGAAGGACGGCACTGGGGGACCGGTCGCGGTAGGAGGAGGAGGACTTTCCTTCGACCCTTCCCCGTGAGCCCGACCGCCGCGGGAACCGCTCTGGAACCGCCTACGGAGGGGATCGCGTAGCCAGGAGACAGCGGTTCGCTGCGGCCCTACTACGTGGCGGCTGCTTCCGGAGCAGGGAGGGAGGGAAGGAGAAACGACCGTCGCAGCCTTTCCCCTTCCTTCCGTCGGGACGCTGGCTGTTTTTCGCCGCTCCTCTCTACATGCCCTCCATCGAGGCGGAGCAATCGCCTGCAGGGGGGGGAGGGAGGAAGAGCGCAGGGAACGCTTTGTCCATCGGTCCAGGACGGGGACGGCAGGGATGCTCCTTGGGTGTGCCTCCTCCGGCCTAGGGGGGAGATCGAGGGTGAATAGGGGGTCTTCAGGGTTCACAGAGCGCGTAACCGCCGGACGCGCCGTAGTCTTTGGCAGCCACTGGCGACCTTCCTCCTTCACGACGGCTCTCCCCCCCTTCCCTAGAGAATATTCCACCTCGGGCCTTCCTTAGAGAGCGGAAGTGACTCCCAGGTGTTTTCGGGAGCCACGTGCCCAATGGTACGCTTAGCCTCGAGCGGGACCGGTTTTTCCGATTTCCGGGAGAGGTTTCTTACCCCCGGGAGCATCCCTCCCTCCTGCACGGTGGGTAAGAGGGACTGTGGAGGAGCCGATAGAGAGGCCGATTCCCGGAGCGCATGCTCCCTGCGTGCGACCTCAAGGAATTGCGGAGGCGTTCCCTGCATGTGTGAAAGGACCGACGGACTCACGCGGGGCTTGGCATCCTTTCGGTTGATGGCTCTCCACCCTTGTTCTCGATCCCTTCCGAAGCGCTTTTCTGGGTCAGCCGAGAGAGCCCAGAGGCGCGGCCGACCTCCTCGAAAGCTCCCTTCGCTCCTTCGCTTGCAGACCTGAGGCCACTCACTGGGACCCAAGCAGAGGTTTCGAAGCCCCACTGCGGTCCACATGAGAAGAGGGGGAGAGGGACAGCACTATGCCCCAACGTGGCCCCAGGCGATACCGACCCCTCGCGACCCGGAAAAGGGAGGAAGACCCGCGCGGAGCGGTCTTTCCTTCTCCCCCAGTCCCCTCCTCCAGGCCAGGGGGACTCACCACTCCGCCCACGACGAAGGAGGTGTGGGCGGATCCTTCTCCATCCAATGACGCGCGCGGGCAAGACCTCTCTGGAGGAGAAGGAGTCGGGGGAGGGGATCGTTCGAGGGGCTTCCCCAGAGGGGCTCGGTCGGGAAGCTAGGCGTCCCTTGGCGACCACCCACCCGCACCCGTCGCCACGCAGGCAGTAACACGGGCGTCCCCGACCCGTTTCTGAAAGGACTGGACAGAGGGCGCGCTCTGGAGGACACCCACCCGGGAGGAGAGCGGAGGGAAAATATCAGGATGGTGGGGGATCGGGAAGCAGAGACGACAGGCAGGCTCACCTTGCGGAGGGGGAGGGAAGTCCCCTCCTCGAATGATGTCACTCTCGGCAGGATGGCCTCAGGGGAATCACGACCTCCCCCTCTCTCCTCTCGTCCGCAGTCGCCGCCGGCAGAGGCGCTTCTTCCCCCCCTCTCTCTCTCCCCCTGTTGAAACGAATTGAGGGCCGGAGGAGTGCCTCCGCGCCTCCCTCGAGACAGGGAGGAGGAGGAGGAAGGACTGGAGAAGAGGGAGATGCCGCCAGCGCAGGGGACGTCTGGATGCGGGGAAAGGGAGGGAAGAAGGGTGACGGGGAAGAAGAGACAGGAGCCCCGGGGCGGAGCAAGAGAAAAGGATGCACGGGTGAGTAAGCAACCGAGAGAACGGGGGGAGCGAACTCCCACTTCTGATCTTCGGGCGGCGACTCGCTCCTCTCCCCGCGTTGACCCTCCAGTCCCCTTCGTCCCTTTTCCTATGGCTAGGGAGTCGGACATGGGTCCCAGTGCCATTTTTGGGGTCCTCTCGGGGAGAAGAGGGGAGTAGGGGGAGGGACGTGGGGAGGTGATTTCCGTGGAAACCGGGAGCAGATGTGGACGAGGGGAAGGAGAGGAAAGGAGGAACGAACCCGGTGGGCTGGAAGAGCAGCGAGCGGAGGGAGGTGTCCGGCACCTTCCCGCCTACTCCAAGGACAGCCTGCAGCTCTCCGGATAAGATGTGCTCCGAAGGGTGCTCGGAAGGGTTATCCCCCCCTCGGGCGACGGGGAGGGGAGATAACCCTTCCGAGAATTCTTAGCGGGAGGGAAGGGATGAAAAAGGAAGGGGGGAGGGAGAGGAGGAACTCCGCTCTTTCGGCTTCCGCACCCCTCCTTTCCCTGGTCCGAGTTCTCTACGTGGGGTAGAGAAGCGGGAGGAGGGGAAGGGGAGTCCTTGAAGCGAACCCCCTCTTCCCTTCTCCCAGGCGGGAAGTCGGGGTGTCGGACTCCCACCCCTTCAGTCTCCCCTTCTTTTCCGCTCTCCACTTCCCGAACCCGAGAGGGTGGATTCCCTCTTTTCCCTGCCCCATTTCCTGGCACTCACTTCACAGGAGAGGAGGAGGGAGAGCAGCCGGCGCCACGCCGGCTGATGTTGCGGCCCATGGGGAAGAATCTCCGAGACGAAGGGGATGGAAGGAAGGGAGGCCTCTCCCTTCCTGCTGGATGACCCTTCCTGCCGCGGGTGGTTGCTGATGGAGCTACCCCTTCCCCTTCCTCCCATTCCCACCGCCCCAAGACGGCCTGCAGGAGGTGCACCAGCGGGAAGGCCCCACCGAGGCTCTCGTCCCCCGCGCCGCCACGTTAGGGGAGTTCCCTCCCAAGCTTGCCGGGACCGAAAGGGGGAGAAGGGGCGAGGTCGGGGCGCGCATCGCGTGTCCGAGAGGAGCGCAGGGGACGCACATGCATCCCTTCTCACTCCCCGTTAGGAGGAGGAACTTGCCTTCGCCTCCTCCTCCATCTGTAGAATGCAGGACAGACGACCCCCCCCCCTCTCTCCCCCTTAGGCATCCTCTTCCCGCAAAGGCTTGCCCTCCGGGAAGTAGACTCCTGTGATCCTCTCCCTCTTCCGGGGACGGAGGTGACAAACACCCTCCTCTCCCCCCCCCCCTACAGGAAGCGGATCCTTGCTGGAGGGAGAGGGAGGGGGTCCCCACGAGGGTCTATCCCCTCCCCTGCTTTCCTTTTTGCTCGGAGTTCATGGGAGGTGCCCTCCTCCCTTCCCCTCTTCCCTGTGGAAGAGCTGCCGTTGGCTGCTGCCTCTGGCGGCGTGGGCGGCGGCAGGGTCGCGGCCGCGCTTGCCCCCGGCGCACTCTCGCGCGCGCACGCGCGTGAGCCGATCCCGTTCGGCTGCCGAGGAAATGACGCCATACGGGACGCGGGGAGGCCGCCCGCCTGCCGCGTGACGAAACCGCCTCACCGGGTTGCGTCAGCCGCCGCCGGATGGAGGAGGAGGGGGAGAGAGGGAGGGGAAGGTCCGGAAGGCGGGCGGCGGCGGCGGCGGCTGTGGCGGCCCCACTCGCGGCGAGTGACGTAGCGAACAACAGGAGAGTCAGTTGGCCTTTCTTTCTTTCTTTCTTTTTTTTTTTTTTTTATTCTTCTTCTTCTTCCTCTTCCTTTTTTTTTCTTCCCCCTTTTTTAATTTAGGGAAAGCGAGGGGGCGAAGGAGGGGGGGTCGCCGCTTCTCCTGCAGCTGTGCGGCCCCCTCAGCGCAGCTTCCCGTCGAGAGCCTCCGGGTCGTCCTGCTCCGACAAGGGGTACACGAACGCTTCCCGGGCGTCCTCGCCATCCGCCGCCTGACACACGTAGCTGCCCATGTCCTCCCAGCTCAGCCGCCGGATGACCAGCTCCCCGGTCTTCGTGACCTGGGTGGGAGAAGGCATGTTGGAGTGGGGTGTGGGAAGAGAAAGAAAGGGAAGGGGAGGGGAGGCTCAGCCGGCAGCTTCTGCAATTCCGTGCCTCGCGATGCCTTTCACCCCACCACCTCGCTCCGTGCCTTCCGATCCGAAGCGGAGGGAAGGGCGGGTGGGGTGCGGAAGTGAAGACCGGGAGTCGGGAGAGAGGGAGAGGAAGGGGGGAGGGGCGAGACTGTCGACTCACTTTGAACTTCCTGCTGGATTTCAGCTGGCGGCCTGAGGAGTCCCTCCAGATGACAGGGGCATCTCCCTCCGCCTTGCATGCAAGCAGGGCGTCTTGACCCTGCAGATCCACATACAGGCTGGTCCAGAGGACGATCCTAGGCTCGGTGGGAGGGACGCAGGGCTCCGGACCACCACGATCTGCATTAGAAAAAGGTGAATGAGCAAACCCTTCTTCTGCAGTCCGGAAGAAGTGAGTGAGGTGGGAATGGGGGTAGGGGGAGAAGGGCTCAACCCCGCTCTCCTCCTTCCCTCCCCACTTGCCCCCCCATCCTGTCCCTCGCGTACTGGAAACGGTGATCTTCGAATTCGTGTGCAGGCGCTGCAGAGGAGTCTCTGCTACGCACGCGTAGTTCCCGGCGTCCGCGGGCTGCGCACAGTCCACATAGAGGCGGGACTCCGTCGTGCTCATCCCCGTAACAGGGAACTGGTGAACTAGGCCGCTGCCTGGGAACATGTAGCTGCGACCATAGAAAAATTCCTGGAAGATTCAGCCTATGCTTGTCCACTCCAGCAAAGAGGAGCCTTACTTCTGTGAGCATGTCGTGATTCCTGGTCCAGTAGATGCTGGGAAGCGGATGTCCACCAGCCGAGCAGTGCAAGACGACAGAGTCCCCTACTTTCAGGTCGTACTGTTTCTCCGGACTGTCCAGAAGGCCCAGCTTCGGCTTGTGATATCCACCTGGGAGGGAGAGGAGGAGGAGGAGGAGAAGGAAGGAGATGCGGACCGGTAGCGTCCACCGGTCCTACGATCGCTCCAGAGCGATGGCACGTACCTTGCAGAGGAGAACGCTTGCTGATCTCTTTCAGGCGTGACACGAGGGTGGAGGTGAAAGGGAACGCATATCCGCTCCCGGAAACAGGCATTTCTTGCACCAGCGTGTTCGATTTCACCGCAGTGCCGCATACGCAGGAAAAGAACACCAGCAAGGACGCCATATCGCGGTGCACTCCGCACAAACGTTCTACCATCTCGAGCCTCGCTCTCGTTGTAAGGTACGGGCTTGGTCACCCCCGAATCCGTTAGCAGATCGCTCCTACGTACCTTCGGATCGGACAGCTCGCTCGGTATTCTTGCAACGGATTGCGTCTCGACTTTATAAGGGATCGCACTTGCGTGTTGGCAGAAATCCAATCAACCCCCCATGGATATAACCCAAGAACATAAATATCCATTTAATTTCAGTAAGCTTTATTGGCAGCAGCTTCTGCAGTTTTAATTAATATGGACAGGCAGAATTGAAGGCACAGCTTGGAGGATAATAGTTATCTTAATTGGAAAGAGATCGCAAACTGGCGCGGACGAGAGCATCACACCTACATCGGGATGTGCCAAACGCGCGTGTTGGAATCTTGACCAGCAGAGACTAAAGTTTCCTCGTCCAGCCACCGAAGTGAATTCACTTGGCTCTGAGGATGTGCTCCTGAACGAGAAAACGGAATCGAACCATCGCCGCAGCCGCTACCTACCTCGAATAATGACATGTTTCGATGGTGACGATACACTCCATATGATTATGTTCGTGTCGAGGCTACCTGTTGCGAGTCGTTCTGAATTGGGACTCCAGGCAACGCACTTGACACGGGCAGAATGGAAGCACCATTCTTCGTGACAAAAAGGCTATGGATCACAGCTGGTGAGAAGAAAATGACAAGAGTCCGTGTGCATACCTCATACTGAGGGACTCTGTAGCATATGACTCGCCGATTGGCATCCGCCACTGCAAGCAGCTTCCCATTCGGAGAATACGCTACGTCAGTGATCTGTCCTCCGTGAAGCAAGCTCTTGATGGGAGTGAACGTACGGTTCTTGAATTCATACACGTGCACCTGCACACAGTAATCCCTTAGGACAGCAGTTGATGGGCATATAGCAAAACAGACCTGGGAGTCAAGGGAACCACCGACTGAAACGTGATTGCCTGAACAACTGATGCTCGATGGTTCATATGGAACAGGAAAGCTGGCAGCTATCCTCTCTTTCTCAACCACCAGGATGCAACTGACAGTAGCTAGGAGCAGAGTGCCATCTGAAAAAGCTGCTATGGCTTGAGGCTGAGATTTGAGAGGCAGATCAAGATTGGTGTAGGCAAGCTTCGCCAGATCAATGGTACGCAGCTTATCATCAATGCCACAAGAATAGGCCTTCCCCTCACTGACTAAGATAGCATTGATCTGATTCAGGTGGCCAGGGCCTGTAATCTGCTGTCCTTCTCCAGATGATGTGTTCCAATGTACAACAACACCATCATGTGATGCTGTAAGTACAGAAGAACTGCTTCCAGTAGAACACATGGATGTTAGTGGTTTATTGTGTCCCTGGATAACACGCCATGGTTGGGGCTGGTTGGCATCCAGGTAGTTGATGCAGCCCGATAAAGATACCGACAGCACAAAGCGACCTTGCCATAAACTTCCAATTTGCTGATCTTCAACCTCCTGTCCCACAATGATGGTGGTCACAATCTCCAATTTCTCTACATCCCATATTTTACAGGTCCGATCTCCTGAGACACTTAAAATGCGAGAGTCATCAGGGCTCCAGGCCAGTGAATACACTCCTCCTTTATGTGCAGGAGCACCAAACTCCCCTTTTAAAGTCTGATCCTGACTCTGGTACAAGAAGACATGGCCATCAAAATCTCCAGAAACAAACAGCAAGCCTTTATGTGAAAAACGGACACATTGCACAAAATTTGTGTGGTCCTGTAATGCAGTAGACTGTGAAGGGCTTGCGTCAAACAAGTTTCCCCTACCTTCAATGTCATTTTAAACTTGAAAGGAGGACCTTCAAAGATTCCAACAGTGTTATCTTCACTGCCAGTGACAATCATAAAGGGACGACAGGGTTTAAAATCACAGGAATTGAGTGGTCGGCTCTGACCTCCAATATCTCCAACAGAGGTTCCAGTTTCAGCCATTATAGCACATCCAAATCTTTGTTTCTGGATATTACAGAGGTTCTCACCCCCCAACAGTTCACCTTTCTCTTCCTTCTCCAACAACTACAATTCTTTGACTATCTGGTGACCAGCTAATATCCTTGACAGGTCCCACAAAAGGCTGGAATTCATTCTTCAGAATATGCTCCTTATTTACTGTGTCCCAAATGCGCAACTTGCCAGACTGATCTACATGCAGAGAAGGAACATGAGTCCACAAGGACATTAATAAACTAACCTGCAGAAGCAATATAATAGCTGCTGGGAGAGTACTTGGCAACAGTAGTGAGTGTTGAGTGTTCTGTATAGATATCCGAGATGGCAGGATTCTAGTAAAAAGTTTCCTATGAAACCAGTATACTACTGGTGAGCCATGAAATTCAGACATGCAATCAATTTTTGAAAATCCACAAAGGCCATTGCAAAATCTATGTTAGCTTTATCTCCAAGAAATGAGAGAATGTGAGGAGGATTACAAGATAAGACAAGACATCATGGAAATGCAACCCTTCTTCTAATATTATGAAAGTCAGATTCACATGAATTCAGATAAGGTTTACAGTTAGCACTTTAAATCCACACAGATGTTCACTATTGTTTGCATGCGTCAAATTTTGAATAGTTTACTATATACCCACTTCGATATTACGAATGATGACGCTATTTCCATGAGTATACAAAAAGTTTACTCCTTTGGGGTCTTCACCCAAAATCAGGGGATTTCCTCTTTGGGTTCTTGGCAGAGTTGCAAGGATATATTCTAAAATTATCTTTTTTGAAAATTTATATCGTGATCCACACAAATTATTTAATTCATCCATAAAATAAAACTTATTAGCATACATGTTTACATCAAGGGATACGTTTGAGTAAGGTTGGCAACTTTTGTTTTTTTGTTTTTTTAATTAATGATAAACAAGAGGCATTCTAATGATGTGCTCATAATGTGCACATCAACAAAGAGAATGAGAAAAAATATCAAGACTTAAAATCAAAAAACAAATACTGGCTTACTGGACGAAAACATTTCCTTCCTTCTAACTGTGCTAGTTCACCTCAAAGTATTTTTATCGCAAAACCAAAGTAGAGCAGCAGAAGAAAATACCGTCTCGGTTTGTAATCGGGCATATTCATTCATGTGCAACAAAATGTGCACTCTAACGTGGATCTCATTTTCAAATTTCATTTCATTTTAATTGGCTGCCCTTACGTAGACTGATTTCTGGAAATCAGAGTGTTTATAAAAACAGCCTAAGCCAGGAAAACGTTTATGCAAAACGGTATCAGCAGAGGGCCCAGCGATATGGGAAAATGCAAATTAATGTTATACAGCATGTTTAAAGTCATGTTTCTGGGAGGAGGAATCTAAAAGGGAGAACTCGAAATTCCATGCAGCTGTGGCTGAGTTTTGCCTTTCGTTTGAATTTACTCTGTCTCTGAATTACTCAGAGATTAGCAACCGAGGCGATGCTGCCTTTGAAACAGGAGCCGTATTTCGTCTTCAATATCTGTAGTGTGATTACTTTGAAATGCAGCAGAGATAACCAAAGACTAAGGTAACAGAAGTTCAAAACAAAGTCCATCAACCGATTAAGGTGTTCCAGTTTGGGAGCCAACAAGAGTTTCCTTATAAACTGTTAAAGAGAAAGAAGTTGAAACTCCCGAACCATTAGGAGACAGAAAACTCTGCCTGGACGTAGGAACACCCATCGTGATACATAATGATTCATTTATTTGAATACTCGATAAGTATTCACAACAGGATGCTGCACATTGAAAGTAACTTTGAGGAATAAATGTTTACACCTAAGGGTTCTTTGGTTCCGTCGAGTCTTCAGATCAAAAAAAGCATTCAGCTAACTGATCATAAAGCTGCTTTTTAGATTTGAGCTGCCGATTTTGTTTCCTGTTATCTCCATTCAGCTGCATTATATTTTTTTTTTTGTGTTTTCCACAAATAATAGCTTGCCATCTGGAAAATGTTCTAGAAGTAATTAAGGGAATTAATGAAAATCGAGAGAGAGAGAAAGTGAGTGAAACAAGGAATGTCATATATGTACGTGTAAGTATCTTCATACATGCAGACATATACAAACACTTCATTGTGAATGCAATGGTGATTGAGTTTAGAGATTCGTGTCTGATTAGGTGTTGGTTGCGTTTTCATTTTTCGTGTTTCAGTCGATGACAACTTTAATATTTCAGACTTGTAATTCTGTCGGTTGATGTCAAACCTGTATTTCCAACCTATTCTTCTGTAGTCTTCCACTGGGAAAATTTACTTGAATACAAATGCAATCCAAAGAGTAGTCATCTCTTTAATTTTACTAAATGTCTTTCTAGGTGTTTCCTATCACAAGTTGTTGGAAAGCTTTGTTCACAAAAATAAAAACACCTCATGCCTGATTATTCATTTGTTTAAAATGGAAAATGAAATTTATGTGTCGCTATGGGTTGCCTCTAATTAATTGTGAATTGCCTTTTGTTTATTCCAATTTCCAGAAACCAAGTTAAAAATCAAAGACGGTGCCATTAGTGACATGTAAAAATAAAGAAAATTAATAACTTAAAGAAACTGAAAAGTGCTGACCAGTATTTAACAAACAATATATTAATATAACCTAATATGCCATTTCTGCTTCAATAATTTAATTTTATATCATGGTGCATACAACAATTGTAACTGTACAATATTTCAATCAGTAGGTGAAAAACAGCTTTTGTTTTGCAGCTTCGATACCTCTCATAAAATGTTTCACTTTCATTTTTCATGAAATGTTTTCAAGAAGTATGCTATAGACGAATGAGCTCTCAAAGATATGTATTAGCACGATACTTAAAAGTTTTATATGTATGTTTCACAGCTTTGGTATTTGTTGATCTCCATGAGAACTGTTCTCTGTGGTTTGGTCTTGGTTACAAGACCGAGAAGCAACTGAAATGCTACTCCTTGGAAAGAAATGACCTGTTTTATCGTAAACATTCACTATTCCGTATTATTTTACCTAATAAGCTATTTCGGTTAATCACGAAGCAGATTTTTAAATGTTATTCTTGAAATACTCTAAACGGCATTACTATACCGCTAGCAGTACACAAGCATGATCCTTCCTAAAAGTGGTCATTATTCACAACCAGTTCTGGTGACAGAATCTGACTTCGCATTTTAGTGGTTGTGCTCTCGTAAAGGGGAGTAGTAGACCGATCCCGAAGGTACTGCAATATTGGGTCAACTGGTGACAGGAGAGGATCAAGCTCCAAGCATCCCGTCCACCTCCAAATAGTAGTTTCATACACTGGCCAGCAGATCGGTGGGGCATCAGATATTAAGCTGATAGGAGCAGATTTTGTTTACTAAGTTGTTTAGAATATATATCACAAATAAAAAACCTGGCTCTGCCGTATCTTTACTTCCCATCGACGGCTTCTTTTCTCACGATGTGTGTGAGGAACTCTTTTTCTTTGCCGGTTTCATGTAGTTGTGGTTTGATTACATCGTCAGAAAGATGCCCTAGTCGGTGCGTCCAGTAGACATCCCTACTGTGCTGTATGCATGAGGCCACCAGCAGGTGTCTCATTTTCTCAGCGTACAGCTTCGGGATATCTAGCTCACGAATTATCCAATCCTTGCGGGGGTCCCGGATCCCTAGCAGTCCAATGACAATGGCTCTGAATTCAGTCTGAAGTCCCATCTTCCTGAGCTGTGAAGCAATTTCCTGATACTTCTCTTCCTTTTCCGCTCTGGTGAGGCTAAATGCACCCGGCGTTCTCGAACGGGCAGAAGACTTCGAGGATTACCATCCTGCTTGCTTTCTGCAGCGTCAGGTCAGATCTCAGACTGGAGTCCCACCCGGGTACTGTTTGTTCGCCGAGACCGGCAGCCGTCCTGCAGTATCCTTGGCTGTTGCCAGCAATCTTGACACGACTTCATCAGGTCATGCTGTTTGTAGAGGAGAGCACCTCATACACTGATTTAAAATGTGAGGCAGGGTCTCATCCTAATTTACATAGCGGCGGCACGATCTCTCTCCTTTGGGCCTTCTTGCAACACCCCTGATAGGCATAGAAGAAGAAGTAGTCTGAAAAGGTTCCATATAATATTATCTGCCCTTAGAATTTAACTCCCATGGGTTTAGATATTTAATTTTGTATTAAACGTGCGAAGCCGATAGGGAGCCAGGATTCCGTATAGAATATGAACTATCAATAAGCAAAGTAAGGCCAGTCGGTCGTCATGTTCAACAAATGTCTTTTCCGAAGTGTCGTAGATCGCAAACATAGCAAAATAGATATAATATAGGAAATATTTATTTTAATAAAATATAATATAATGTATATTATAAGAAAAACATAATAGAGTGCACTAACTTTGATTTGCCACTGTTATATACAAAACCCAGTTTTCACGTATAATATTTCAAAACTGTAGTATGCGATTCCCCTTAGTATTAGTAATTTCCAAGTTTGTGTTTTATTGCTTGCAATAACTTGGTAGTTAAGGGGCAAATGAATTAAATGGTTTGCTGATGAAATTCCGCAAGAAACAAATCTGCCTATGTATAAAGTCTCTACAAAAATGTTTTACAAGAACGTCATTTGTACACATGATCAATTTTTTGTGAATTATATAAACTCTGTTTATATAACTCAAAAATTCTGTTCCTCTTACATCTACAAATTAAATATCTTACTGAACTTTTCCTCACATTTGATCAGAGTTGCGGAAACAAATATGGATGCTAAACTGGACATCAAAACAGTCATCTTCACAGATCTAAGTAAAAGATATAAGGTTAAAGTTAAAGATCAAGGTATTCCAAAAATGAAATTTGTTTTGAGAAGTTTTACATGGATATTGTCGCCTGAAGGGATCAGAAAATACAATTCAATGCCATTTTAACTTTGCTCCTAGACAAATTTTCGTAGAGGGGATGAAGACTTCAATAATTTCTTCAGTATCATAAAATGTCACTTTAATCAGTAACGAGCAGTGAGTAACGACCAGTGTATATATAAGGTTTTCCAATTTAAGAATTATTGATGGAGGCTGGAGCATTTTGCTGTAGGTAAAACGAGTCTGTGGCCACTATATCTACATTCCTCACAACAAAATTATTGACAGATTGACTTGAGGAATGAAAAGAATTGCTGGCAATTATTTGTAGATTGCAATGGAATCTCTTCATAGAAGGCCTTATTAAATCAATCTAATGGAGATTATCTATGTAAAGGTATACGAGAAAAAGTACAAATCACAAAGTATGGCCGACACTTTATTCAAGCTAAACCTGATTTGTAGTAGATAAACTTAAATTTTTGCTACTAGGCAATTTTTACGAATAAAAAAATTTCAAGGATGCCTCCTTTTTTACGTATAAAAATCATAACTGAGTTCAGCGATAATGGATGAGAAAACAAAGAATTCCTCCATAAGAAAACCTAATGAATAGTTTGGGCACTTACATACTTTTACACATGTTAGAATCGTTTTAAACTTCTTGGAGAGACCATCACGAGCACAATCCCATTTGACAGTTTGGAAAACTAAGGGTTCAAACGAAATTATTTTGGCGAATGTTAGTCAAACTCGAAACGTGCATCAGAAATATTTTAAAATATTACCTTTGAATTGTAAGTACCAAGCCAACAAATGTCCCTTTCAAATAACAGAATTCAGAATGATAGCATGTTAGATTGCGTTGACATTTATTCTTTTTAATAATGATAAAGTGACTCTTATACCCTTGTCAACGAATGTTTTAACAAAATGATGCAGTGAGATGTACAATCAAATAGAAATAGAAGAATGGAAAAGAACTGGAAAATTTGAGAAGTGTGGAGTAAATTGTATTATAATGGCATTTCATAAGATTAAATCGTATGAAATTAAATTAAATTCTTTTAGCACATTGGAAGTGGATTTTGTCCCAAAGCAGCAATCCAGTAATCCCATCAGTACAGAACTGATGATTTCATTATATAGAGGGTGTGTTTGTAAAATGAAAATAAAAAAGATTCGCGCAAGATATTTGTATAAGGATGTTTAAAGATCTGTAGCCACAGAACTCAAATACAGGTTACTTATTCCATGGCTATGTGACCATATGTGACCATTGACGGCAATTTAGTGGAAGAAGAATCATGCAGTTGGAATCAGATACGGTGGGAAACAAGAGGGAGGGGATTTCAAATAAGCGATGAATTTCAAATTTTAAATTAGTACCTATGTCTGTTTACCAAAAGCATGATCTTGAAAAATGTATGCGTATATTTCAAATGCAAGCTCCAATTTCAAGCTGAAATCACTTTCATAGATGATTTGTTTCATGTTTAGTTTTATTAAAGTACAGTGGTAAACGAAATAGCTCTAAAACAAATTTGTTTCGATCTTTACTGAAAGCATATAGTTCGTCATGAGAAATCTTATGCTGTTTAATTTGCATGACACTCAGTAATGAAAAATACAAGTTTCATTAACCGTTATTATGAAAGTTAGAAACAACAGCAACCAAACTCGCAAATTACTTGGAATTATGTAACTTTATGATTGCATGTACAAACAAATACGAAATCCTTGTTCCTCTCCAAACTACAATTACAGATTCAAAGGAAGGTAATGCGATGTGTCATTTATCGTCTTCTTTCGATACATCCTCGAGTGAATTCTTCAAGAAATGCTGGGGAATAACAGCAAACAATCGTGTGGATGCATTTCTACTAACTCATTAGGAATTGAAGAAATTGTGGCTAATTCTACTTTTTATTGATGTGCTATAAGCATGTATACACAAGTGCTATATGTACGACTATTCTGGCTAATTATTTGTGCGTCTATCTATATGATGACGCAAAAGTTTACAGTACTAGTTTTTTGTGTGATAGCACAGTGATTGTCCACTGGAATCCCTGGACTTGCGCGCAGCAGGGTGCATAGCCTTGAATGGACTGAAGAGAAATCAGACTTTTTGCGATGGCTGGTACATGCATTTACGGTTCGTGGGGGCTAAGCACAATGGGAAGACATTTATTAATTGTGGGGATTTAAATAAGCCGTGTTTAATGTTGCACTTATTATGAAAGCTACCGAGGTTAGAAAAAATCCACTTCTGTAATTTATTGATCTCAACTCGCGAACTCCCACATCACTACAAGGTATCTCCGAGACCTTGCAACCTCGCAAGATTTGTGCCTGGCAGTCAAAGTTTTGTCAATGGGGAGTAGTTGAAGGCTGTATACTTTCAATCAGGCTGCTGTTAATCAGTGTTGGTGCTACAGTTGAATTTCATTTTTCGTTGCCAGCCTTTTTTATTTCCCCTATTATAGGATATCCGGTATTTTTTAAACGAATTAATTGGCCACAGAACAAAGGAATCCAATTTCGATCCTGTAAATCTGGCGATTTCGTGTGCAGCTTGCATTTTTTTCCATGGCATGCAGAACAAAATTTGCTACTACGAAACCTTCGAATTGTTTCTACGAATCTTTTACAATATTCTTAGTGTAGTGTATTCTGAAAAATCGTTTTCCTTGTAATGCTCCTATTTAAGAATAGTTTGTATCTTTCTTCATTAAAATAGAAAATGAAAGCAATTTAGATTGCCTTTGCTCAACATGCTGACCAACCGACTTGTTTCTAAGACAAGATTTAACTCTTTAAAACAATTCTACTGTAAATTGATTAGTAATATAGATCATGCACTCGTAATGGAGTACGAAGGCAACCATTCTTTCTGTAGAAACTCAAAAAGTTTAATACTTGGATGATTTGCACCTTGAGTTAAATGATCTCTTCAATTTTCTTTTCTGATGCTGATTAGTAACCATGTATGGTTTACATTTTCTTACAAACTTTATCCTGCATAGCTTGTTCAAACTAGAGGTCCTGTTAATACAAATCAGAAGTAATTCCATAGTGACATCAGGATGTTTATGTTAAGCTCATTCTGTTGTGGTTTTTATTATCCGATAAATCTTGCAATGTAAAGAAAATTTAATGAATCTGCTACGTAAGAACCAATGTTAAAGTTTATTGATTTCTTTAGATTCATGAGTTTATCAAAAGCTAATATCTGTTTTTATCACTGATGATAAATACCACACTTATGTGTTAAATAAACCTGTACTATTTGTAAGTGTACAACCTCATACCAATTGAAGATAAAAAACCAAACATAAAAAACAACAACCATGTACAAAGGAAGTTCAATAAACAGTATATTTCATCAGTAGATCATAATGTCTAATAATGTCTAGCTTAATAAATCATCTACTTTATGCATAGTACGTATTTCCTGTCCTAAACAAAGATAGTGATAAAAACCTCTGAGAACACATGATTTCAAGTATCTGAGTCACCATTCACTATGCTTCATTTAAACAGGCAGCATATTCAGAAATGACTCAGTTCAAGCAGAAGCTTCACAAGCACCAAGTGAATCTTCCATCACATATACAATTCCATTAAGATTCAACATCTGGGGTGCTAGTTGACATTTTCCGATTTTCAACTCATTATCTACAAACACATGCTTTGACAAAATAGTATCAGTACATAACTTACTGTCAATAACAAATTGAACACTGCTATTTGCCAATGTATTTATCCTAGATGGGCCCAATTTCACTTTGTTGTAAAAAACCACTTCAGGTATCATATACTGTTTTAAGAATTGCTGGCATACTGATACATTCTTGAGCCAGGAGGAAACATCGTTGAAAGCTGAGTTAGAAAAACTGCTGCTTACAGGTGCCAACAGTGTCAAGCTTTGCTCTACGTGCATGAGTCAGTTTATGGATTTAGTAATACACCCAACTTACTTTTCTCTAAAATTACACTCATATTACAAGTACGAATCAAAATTTCCATGATTCTGGTATTCCCATTGAAACTTGTGAGAAAGCTCATCATTGTCTCAGTTGGAACAGGAAACAAATGACCCTGAATGGAGCAGACGCTTGTGTTGGCATCTTTCACAAGTTCACATAACACCACAGGAATACCATTAACAAGATTAACAACTCTAGGCTTAGCCGTCACTGTACTATTGAAAGAATCAATGTGCAAAAGTTTATTGTCCAGTAAGGCTGCACAGTAAGTTAATGATAATGTTTCATTATGTGAAATAGAGCACATTGCAATATGATATAAAAGAAAGTCTGAGGCTGTTTTATTTGTTTGTAGATCTATAGAACTGGGAATTAAGCTATCAGGAGGTGCCAAAATAGATGTTCCTGGAATGAAGGAAGCAGTAACTTCTCGTTTCTAACAATCTGTTTTTACCATTCACTTCATTAAGCACGGAGAACCTTGTTAAGAGATTTGCAAATATGGTGGCATTATATTCGTGCAGTATCTGTGAAATATTTTTCTCTGATGCACTGGTGAATGGCATCAAAAATAAGCAAATACACAAATATACTTGCATGATTACCCAATCTACAACAGAAAATAAACCATTACGTAGGCCAAGAAAGTTTTTCCCATTAATAATTTCTCCAAACAACTACACTTTGTATTAACAAAATATCACATTAACAGATGATTCTCTAACTGTGCTCTGTGAACACAAGAACGCATATAGCAACACAATCCAGGCATTAAGTGCCGAAATGATACTATTGTCCGTAACTTATAGGATTGACGATGGTTTTGGATCAAAGTGCAGTCTCATTTCGAGATACGCAGCCTAATCTTGGAATCATGAACAGTTAAAATTGTACGTATATGAAATATAGACTCAGCCGGGGAAATGATACAGAACAGAATAACTTTGGAGTAGAAAACGACAATCTTAGGCAATGCCCGAGAATTCTGTATTAATTTGACTGAAACCAAAATCAGTTTTTTATAACAGATCCCACTGTGACTGACTTTAGTTTTTTCATTCTGTTCCAATACGTTTGCTAATAGATAACCGCTTATTAACGAAAGGTTTAGGGATTTATCCTTATCGTTTGAAACGGCTTTTCTTTTCTTGAAAAAGCTTCAGCATATGCACTGATATAATTTATGTAGCTTTCATCAAAATTTCGAGGTCTTCATCTTGAACAGCAATTGATTATTACGTTGACAGCCATCATTTTTTAAAAATACAATTGTTCTTTGACATAAGGGTAATTCTAGGTAATTTTCAACGCTCTTTTAACATTGCTCCAAATTTTTCAATACATTCTGCAATCAAATTTAGTATTTACATCATCACGCATCCCGTATTTTGAGTTAGAGTTTACGAGAGTACTAAAGACATTTTTTTTCCATGCATATGCAAATCAGCCATGTATCTATTCTGCCCGTATTGGCTAGTTCCCTACTTCATTACGTAACTTTTCTATATGTTTGATTTTCAAGAGACGACAATTTTCTTTTCAGAACAAAATGATCCTCCACTGTTTTCATTTTAAACTCAACTTTGTTTTTTTTAACCAGAAATAATTGTAATGTCTTCAGTTGCACCTTCCAGCAGTTTCTTGACCATTCCATTTTCCAAAAGTTTCATTGTTGCCATCAAATCACGAATTTCTTAATGTTTTGTAACTGAATAAAAGCTTTTGGGTGAATGCAAAGACGAATTCAAATTTACAAGCATGTTTGTGACAATTAATTTAAATCATTCTATACATAATAAATTTATTTTTTTTACTGCACCCGCATTTATCTTTAATAGCAACCCATGTATGGTAATTTTAATATATATTTAAGTTATATTTGAAACAGAGCCCATTTATTAAATAGGATTTTGACAAGAAAACTCCAACTTATGTCTCATCATAAAATAAACTGTATAAAACGATCTCAGAGACTTTGACTTTACACGTTTAAGATGTATTCATATAATTTTGGTCTTATGCATGTCAAACAGATACGAAGACACTTTTAAATTACAATCCTTGATTTCTCATTGATTTCATTGAGGTATTTCAAGAAAAACAAATTTTTGTATGCTTCCATTAACTCATAATTCCACATCTGAATTAAATTAAATTCCTATTCAGAATTCTTATTTTCGTCTTCAAAGCTAGACTACTTCGTTATTAATGCATCAGTATTTTTCTTTTTCCTTCATAGCTTTTGAAATATAAAGACTGTAAAGCAATGTGAATGTGTTCTACATAAGGAACACACGACATCAATTTTTGTTTTTCTTCTTCTTATTCCCTTTTGTTATATTTTATTTATTTTCCATCGAATGGGCATTTGCTCGATTGCATTTAAATTTTTGTTGTGTAAGAATTAAGTTGTTATTGCAATGAATGTATGTAAGTATTGTGAATGTATTGCGGTTTCATCTCGTGGCAATATCTATCTTTGTGTTCTCTTTCCATCCTCAGTCACTGTACGTACCCCTACTTGTATCGATGTGAACTTCAAACCCTTGGATTCAAACCCTTCAAACCCTTCAGATTGCAAGAAATTCATCTCCCTTCCTTCTAACAAGTATTTTCTGTGGTGAAAAAAAAAAAAAAAAATCTTCTGCTTAAAAGTTATTGTACATGCGAATGTTCTATGTTTGTTTGATCGTGTTGTTATTCTAAAAAGACATTGAAAAATATTGTAAAAAAGAAAAGAAAATCGCACACTTGACCACCCTCTAGGAAATTTCACTGTGGCCATTCATTTTATAGAAGGAAGGAAATAATTTCTGTTCATTAAGACTGCACAGCTTCTTTTCGGGTTCGTGAAAAGCAGAGTCAAATTGCATTTTGCAAAATGCAGCACTATTCTAGATACAAAATTTCTTGTAAAGCTATTGTTAGATCAAATCCCCACAGTATGACACTAAATACATGGGCACAGTGATAGTGGACCTGTAGGAACAAACCATGCGAAGATTTAAGATGAGCAAAACCTTTATTATGTTTTGATCTTGCTGTCACACTCCAGTACGCCCTTAAAATTCACCTTGCTGAACTCGGAAGAGTATTACCCTAAATAGCTGCTAAACTCCTCAGACGCCGAAGGAAGGATAAATATTAAAAATTTCATTCTGCAATATGAATGGTATCAGCTGGTGCATACTTTGAAATCCTAAATAAAAATATCTTCGATGACAAAGAAAACTCTAGAAGTCATTTGTGTTCGTTGCCATTAAAGTAATAGTTAAAGTTCCTTTTCATTTGGACACTCATCATGCCATTTGGTGCTTCAGATTCGGAACCGTGCACGAAAAATGTAAAGCAGCTGAATGCCATCAGGTATCGTTCTTCATATTTCTGTTTTCCTCCTCGCAAAAAAAACGCATCAATCAAAATCGTTTCATACAAGGAAGAGCTCTCACGTCATTTTAGAGACAGCAGCAAGCACTTCAAGGAACCCTTCCCTCTAAATTTTTCACTCAGTCAACTGACTCTGTCATTTTATCCCATAAAGCTCTCAAGAATGAGTCTTCTCGGGAAAACGAAAAAGTTTCTCTGCAAAGAAATCCTGTTATAGAGGATTTCTTTGGGAAGGCAAATGGAGTTTCATCGTTTGGAATGGAACATTCGTGTCATAGAACATTCTTTTCCTTCATTTGGTTACACTTCATTTGTATAACCCAATGAGGCAGTAGTATGTGATCGGTAATTCGGCAGGAACCGACAGGTCCATTTATATCGCCGTTTGCCATCACAAAAATGAGGGAGAAAATTTCCTAAAATAACGAATGCCCCAACTGACTACACTGAACTCTTATGAGACTCATAGCAATGAGTAGATGATACAGTGTCCTGAGTAGTTTGCTTACAATTTCTGTTTTACGGAGAAATCACGCTTGTCTGGAGGAAGAATGGTGGGGCTCTGAGTTATAAAAAGAGTGGAACCAAGAAACCAGTGTTATCGGCATTCTCAGTTGAGTTCAACATCGGATTCATTCATTCAGCTCATTTGATACTTTTCTTCCAGCCCTCTCCCGAGAGGCTCGTGCACTTAGCCATGCAAAAAAAAAAAAAGATGAAGCGAATAAAATGAACTGGTTGCGTTAAAACTGCAAAGTAGATGGTGTTCTTGGATGTCCAAAATCGCTCACTGAGCTAGCTGTCCAAAATCACTTTTGGAGTCTTCTAATGTCATGTTCTATCTCCTTCGGCTCCACGACTAGAAGGAGGGAGGAAAAAATAATTTTATTAAAGGATAGTCTTTTAGCGAGATGATAACGTACTGTATCACACGTCACATATCTTATTCAAGCATTCGTGCATCAGTCTTCAATTAAAGCACATAAAGCGGTATAAATCATCGTATTTTTGTGCCTTCTGTTTCAAACTCTTAATTCTTCATCCTAGAATACTAGGTGACTGATTTTTTTTCATTGTAGATTCAGCTTTGCTTTTCACACACAGAGAGGTGTTATCCTCTAGATGAATCTAAGTTCTTCCACAGGGATCATCATCATGACATTCACAACTTCTCTTGCACATATGGCAATGTTCTTTTTTTCCCCTCATGTTTCCCGAAATCTAGCAAGCGAACGTCCTCGTTGGAAATTTCTTTCTTCAAACGAACGCTACTCCACCCCAGGAATATGTACTTTTGCATTCAAATGGTTGCATTTCTTTTCCCTTGGATAATCCTTTCTTTGAGATCGAAAGATCACCAGTAATCCACGTTGTTCGGTTTCATACCGCAGAATTTTCCAGAATTTAGGAATCAGCGTAAAAGATCGTTTCTAAATTACTCATTTTTTTTTTTTTTTAGTTACCAAGAGGTTGTTCTGCTTTCTGCTTTTACTTTTTATAAATTTTTTTACTGCTGTTTTTTTATTCCTTAATGTGTTCCTTGTGAAATTTTTCTTTATTTTCCACTGACAGCACCCATTGCTGAAGACTGGCTTATTTCATTGTGCCTTATGTTTTTGTGCCTTTTTTTGACTGATGGAAAGAAAAATTCGAATGAAATTCTGTGAATAGGATGCTAAGAACACAATATCTATCGTCAGTCTTAAATATCTTTGCCAATCCTGGTTATTATTGAGTTGAAACTTAGAAAGAAAGCTTGGTCCTTTAGACCTGATAATGTGCAGATTGGTGTAGACTGCAGAATCTTAATGAACCTGATAATTCCTTAGTACGCAGTAGCCTCTTTCAGGGATTTCCTGACCATTCCATCTGTACCAAGAAAACAAGTGTGAAATCAAGAGTCTAGGAAGAGAACCAATTTTATGGAAAAATTTTTTCGAGATGCTTAAGTAGACTGTAGAGAATGAATCGGGCTTAGAGCTGCTGAATAGCACAGAAGATCTTCAAAAGCTGAAAATTTGAAGATTAATTGTTGAGGAAATCATCTTGGCAGCCCTGGAAATCACGCAAATCAATTTGAGGATATCAAACGACAGGAAAGACGGGAAAGCAGTTGTGAGATGTGTTAGACCAGTGATCTGAGCTCGTCAGATGCGGTCTGTAGGTTCTAAAGAATTAGTTCCGGATATTTTCGACACAAGACAAGTAGATTTGGTCAAGATTATGAAAATTACGTGAACTCAAGTCATGTACCGAGTATGATGGCAGTCTAAATCGAAAACCACTCATCCGATTTCCAGTGTCTACATGTTTCAGTTACTTAACAGCAACCGGCATTAAATCATGTTAAATGAATTATTTATTGTTAGTATGATTAATGAATGCTACGTTCACTGTTCTATTCACTTACATTAATGAAGACTATAATACCTTGATGTTAGTTATTGATACAAATATGGAAATACACAAGTTATTGATTTATTATTTGCATCAATCAGAACAACTTATAGACAGTACAGTAAACTACAACTATCATGTGATGTTAGCGTTTTCAATAATTTCATACGTATAAAGCTGAAAATATGAGTTTATTAAAAGATGAGTATCATAGTTAATATCAAGTGTACACTTGGTTGGCACCACTGCTTCTGTGCGATTACTCGTTGTGGTCAAATTTTCTGCACCTGAAATCTTCGGGACGTTAATGCATGTGATGTGATGCATTAATAGATAGATGGCGAGTGCATTTTTAACTGACACTGTATATCGATGTTCAGTATGGACACAGAATTTCTGATGATTGTATTCACAGATGTACTAATATGATATATTCACAAACTTGTCGACAACAAATATCAAATTTATCTAAGTAGCAACGAACATTGAGCAAATTCACTACATCATTATTCTATTCGTTATGTAGAGCTTCGTGTACCTGGGAGCACGTACGCGTTTGCGGACATGTATGCATTCGGGACTTGTCACCGAAAGTGGCCCATGCATCCCTGAGGTTTCTCCATTACCAGAAGGGTCTGTCAAATTAGGCGACGGTTGATGATGCGTTCTAATGAGAGAGAGATCACTTTCATGTTGATCACTCAGACGGGTTTCAAAGCAGCAACCGATTCTCCTTGCTCTTATACAGAGAATGCAGTGGAGTGCTCGAAGGGACAAGGACATAGGGGTCAAGTTTTTTTGCCAGTTGTGCTAAGCACATCAAGAATTACTGAAGTCACCGCAGGAAGCACGGTCATATGATTTCTCCGACTCGAAAAATTCATCAGCATAGTATGTTGTGTGTAACGAGCATTTCATGTTCATCAGGAAGAGCTCCTCGATGCTCTCAGCAAATAACGTCCGGCTCGAGGTTCAAAAAAAAAAAAAAAAAGGAATCCCACATGCATCGAGAAAATTCATTTTCTCAATCCTAGAATCATAATTTGATATTATTAATCAGTAGCTCGCAGCCTCACAAATGGACTCGAAACCATGACAAGCATTTCAAATTCAAACCTGTGTGATCCAAAAACTTTGGAAAATTTATGTAGTCTATAATAGAAAAGAAACAAAATTTAGAAGTTCCAGAAACTTCGAATCACACAGGTTTGAATTTGAAATGCTTGTCGTGGTTTCGTTTCTTTTCTATTATAGACTACATAAAATTTCCAAAGTTTTTGGATTTGCAGAAATTGCGATGCCACTGAGTCTGTTTTTCATTAAAAAATGTCATCGCTCTGTATTTTGGTTGCTTGTGCATCAGGGAGTATGCATCAGCAAATTTCTCCTACAACATCATGTTGCAGGTTTCTTATTTCTCTGAAGATCACCTGTTCGTTTCCCAGTTTATCACCGTGCGTCACGTTCCTGCAGTAAGCCCTTTAACAGCCCTGATTGCACAAGCACAAAGATTCTTCGACTCTAAGCTTCCGGAGCAAAATCAGTTCTTAGTATGCCGGATTTGTCACAAGTACTCTGTCCACGCTCTAAGTGCAGGATTGATGCAATGAGAGCTTCCAAGATGATTTAGATTTCATGCAACTGTGAGCCATGGGAGTGACCTTCCTTTGGACTTTCGAAGTGCTTTAACACTTTACTGCGTGAGATTCCATGGTAATGTGAGCCGATTCTTCTGGCTGATTTCAGTGCACGTGCCAACGAAGAGACTTTATGAGGCGGCGAGATTGTCTCTGTTTTGATCATTCAACGGCACTAAGTGAGCAGAGAATTGGTCGCCCACAAAATAAGGTTCTTTGGAATTTTAGAACGTCCTTCGGAATGCTTCATATCCATCGTGGATGCTCAAAACTCACTAATAACAAACTCCGGCATGTTGGTTGGAAGCCGGATTGTAGTCTGCAGCGATCCTATCTGGATCTTGGAAACTTTTCAAATAATGCAAACTCTCGACAAAATATTTCTTCCTGTGATTCTGGTACAAAATCACTAATTGTACACCTAAATCACATAAATAATACGTTAGGCATGCCCTGTAAAAGGCATATGAATGTGTGCAGTAGCTCTCTGTTCTTGGATAGCTTTCTCAGTATTGTCACGAGCACAACGCTCATGCACCTTGACCTAATTCTTACTTGTGACTACTGAAGTGTCTACTCATTTCAAGACTAATTTGCTCCTACCTGAAAAACCTTGCATCACAATACTTACTCCGAAGTATCGCCGATGATGAGTACCTGTATGTGGGATTTTCCTAAAATCAAAATCTCATTTGCCAATTACACAGTAATTTGTTGGTTTTTGATGGCGATCACATGGAATGTTGAAGATTACTTAAATTTTTTTTTGCTACCTATATTGCTGTTGGGTGTGTCTCTGCATCAACAAGTTCATAGAAGCTACAAAACTCTTCACTTCAAGCATCATGCCAGCGTGCGATGTGTACTGTTAGCAAGGACACATAATCCAGCAGTAAACGTCCCAAAATTTCAGCTTCATAACCGGATACGATGAAGAATTCTCATCACACAGAAATGACAACCATATCCTTCACTTTACCGATCGTCTGTTTTGAAAGCAAACCTACAGAGCTCCCGTTGCTCTCAGAAACGAGAACAAGGATTAGATGCTGCGGTCTGCATCTCTGCATTCGTTCACCAAGTGTGCGCACTGCCCTGCTTGTGCGGAAGAAGCCCTTATCCCGGGTAAAGATTATACTTCCGGATTCAGCGAAATCAACGGAACATTACGCACTATCCGCAAGAGTACTTTACCATCCGCTCTAGCATCTGAAGAGTAGCCAAAATCCAACGGCACTACCCCGGAGGCTGCTTTCAAAACCATGTTGTTTCCTAGGTCATCATCTCGGCCATTGGCCACTTCGTCACAGCATTTCCAACCTCTTCAGAAGGCAATTACGACACCCTTTCGCACTTCCGGAATACATCTTCGTGCCTTGGCCATTCCTTTCTGCACTTTGACCCAACTTTGATGCGACTTTGAGAACGACGAATCCTTTGGGATTCGGAATTGTGGATCCGCATGCTGGAGATGGTGGGTTCACCGGTAAGTGTCAGCGCAGCACATCGGGAAACAATGTGCGGAAGAGATGAGCAGCCGACTTGGCTGCTCATCTCTTTCCGGGGCATCCCAGCAGCAACATGCCCAGAGACGCACCACAATGCTCACAGAGCAGCGTTTGTTGAGCAGCAGAACTGCTGGGGCGCTACGCAAGTGGTGCTGGCTGGTTTTGCTGCTCCGCAGTACGAGGCAAAGTGAGAACACGAACGCATTCCGTTCGGAAAACTCGCACCGGACCGGATTCCATCGCAACTCCGAATCCGACCGCTGGGCCGTCATGGCAGCTGACTGGTCGCAGCAGCGTCCGTTCGTTTTTCGAGCGGAGAAGATAAAGACGTGTCAGCCGAAAGGCGATAGTGAGCCTCGGAAGCATTTATTTAACGTTTCCTTGCGATGCGAAAAAGAACGATCGATGGGAACACATGACATCCGGATGTGGTCTGCAATTCCTGAAACTGCCCTTCCCGTCCTCAGTCTCGAACGAAAGCAGCGAGGAAAGATCGGTAGCGCGGCCGCTCAGGCCTCCTGGCGATCGCGGTTGCCACCCAGGGGAACGCAACCGCACAGAGTAGAGTTCCGATGAGGAAGCGCAAGTGGCAGAAGAGATGACGATCGCAGAGACTGGAGAACGACAAGTGAGTGCAAGCAGGAAGAGATCCTCTAAGGAAAACGGTCGGGCGTCACGGACAACAACCGGACTCAGGTAGAACCAACGGAGACCCTCGAGGTCAGGAGGAAACTACGTGGAACAAATCATTGCGAAGCGAACCGAAGACGATGAGGAAGTTCGAACGGACCAACTACTGGGGCAAGTTGGGAAGTATCTTCCAAATGTTTCGTAGAAGAGTCTAGGGGGCAGTATTTTCATCGGAACATCTCTTCTGGAAAGCTGGTTATGTCTGAATATTTAACGTTTGAAGCGCTCTGAGGGTGTGAACTCTCAGTGCTCTCGGAATGTCCTCAGCAGAAGTGTAGGTCACTTGTGGGAAGGTAAAGGAAGAGACCTGATTTCTGTGGTGCGTGCTTCAGTTGTCGCACGATCTCATGCCCAAGCAGGATGGAACACCTTTCTAATAGCGCCGCGCACTACAAAGATGTTGATTTCTCGAAGCAAGAAAGCCTCGATTATAAGGTCTAGAAAGAGATAAAAGACGTGGATGACATCAAGATGCGAAAGTTATCAACACAGGAAAACCTTATGCTCAGTTCGTGGGGGTGTCGTTCAAACTCACAGGTAAAGAGAGGTCAACATGTCTGCCTCACATGCGAAAGAAGGAGATGATCAGAGGGGCAAGAAAATCAACAATCTTCCTCTCCAGAAAGGAATGTGTTGGATTCAAGCTCTAGTATCTCGAATTGTGGAGATAACTACCTGCTTCAGATCAGATTCGCAAAATGCCATTCAGGAGGGTCGTGTCTAACCAGCTTTTTCTCACTACTTGCTGACCTCAACAAAATGTGGTCCGTGAGCAAGAAAAGACTGGAGGGTCTGATTTCCTCTCCGAAAGTGCAATTCTTGGATGGGAAAAGCAAGGTCTGCCGAAGAGATCAAGTTCGGAGACCACACTAGATGATACCGACCGACGTAGATCTCGACAAACAGAATTCGCACATATTCTCAATTTGGATGGTTTTTACTGTGTCTAAAAAACCATTTGTTGGAAGTGCAAGTGACTAACCAGTCAGCACTAAAAAAAATAAGCACTTCAGCATGAGAAGGCTCAACCAGGAACCAGAAACTCATTCAGTAGTGCTGATGTGTTTATTGTTATACTCCAGCATCTAAATTAAGAACTGGAAAGTCAATTAGCTGAAGCACTCTGAAAGAATGAGATGAATTATGAAAATTCTTGAGCGTTGCAACACGGTGTGCTTACAAGAAACGCACGAGATACCGCATAGAAAAGCTGAAGCAATCACTCAACGACCCGAAAAGGTTGTTGAAATGTTGATGAAGGATGAACTTGCACTCAACTTACTTGAGCTGTTCCTCCTGCGTGATGGCAGGGCTATCGGTATGAGGCCGGCGTGGTCAGAAACGACCATCCAATTCTGTTGAATGCATATGATCCACATTATTAGCATAAGTTGTGGAAAGCTGCTCACGACATTGTTTAAGACAACCATCACGCCGCAGGAACAAGATGCTCATCCTTGAGAGAGACAAGACTTGCATAACAGAATACACAAGGAACAAACTCGGCATAGAGATTAATCGACAGCTAGCAGGTACATTCGAGTTGAGTTGGCGGAGCAACAACTCCTCTTGAATCGAATGTTATGTACACAACGGATACCTTCAGCCGATTCGATAGCAATAAAGAAAAAAAAGACCATACGCCAACTTCAAGTCGAAAAGCTGAGAATGAGAGGAAGAGAGACTCCAGCAACCCTCATTGCCATTAAAACAGGATATAAGGGAATATCTAGTACACCTAGACATGGTGGAGACCATTCACGGAAGCACTCTCGGTTCAAAGAGCCGTAGACCAAGATGCCTTCAATCATACATTGAATATTTGCAATACACGCAAGTGCATTTTCAAGATGACACATCGCGACATGAGACTTGAGAATCAATCATATTCATGATGCATGCTGCAAGCAGCCACAATGTCTCTATGGTCAACCGTTACGTGGAGGATAAGTTAAGCTTACAAGAGGAGTTGAACATAGCGTCGGACATCAAACATGATTACGTAGCAAAGACCTGTCACACGCATCACGAAATCACGTAAACCTACCAAACACATTATGAATTCCTGTTCCGGATACAGCACTTGGTAGCGCTGAGCAAGAAAGAATCATGTGGAATGTGCGTCATCGCTTCGGTAGCAGGCAGGTAGGGGCTCTCCATTCAACTACAGGGACATCAAGAAAACTCCTCAAAGTTAATCAAGGACTCAGAGGTCGGATCAGAAAACTTCCTTTCGCGGAATTCCCAGCGTGGAGTACATTACGCTTTTACAACACTGCCCACGAAAGATACACAGAGACAGGCTACGTACTTTTTCCCACGAAACTAGAATGTAGTTTCTGACAAAAGGAGGAGACTCAACACACGTCACTCAATTGAGACCTTTGCATTCTGAACATGGAGACCGAGTCGCTAATTCCCTGAGGAAGACGTAGAACAAGATCAGTTCAGACCCCGGATGGCACATGTGGCAGAATGTTAAATGCATCCAAGCCATCTCTGGACTTTTTAAATCCCAAGGAGTGAAGCTGGTCACGGCTTTGCCGAGTTCGACAGCATAGATGACTGCATGATGGCCTCTTCCTCGATATAATGAGCTTTCCTGAGTGATTTTATTCGTATATGAAGATGGTGCTAGAGAACGCTCAATTTCTCCTTATTGTAAATGGTTTACTGACCATCAGGATGAATATATGAGGAGACATCAAGTGCATTGAGTGGTGGAGAACACGGGAAGCTTGAAAGGAACCAACAATAGTTCTATAATCTAGTCTACACCTATGACCTTCTCTTGTCAGATAAGACCAAAGAGTGGTGTTCTAGATCGTGCAGGATATGGAACGGTGATTTGGTAGTGGAATCAATTTTCCAATGTCAAAAGTCCTGGTAGTGAGCTGCTACATAGACACTAGTGCTCTGGAAAGCCTCGACTTCCGGAAGAAAGAACTGCAGAGATATATGGGAGCAGAGATATCTGCAGAACAGCAGATGGGACACGACAGTAGCAAGAAAATCTGCAGATACAAAAGTGGGAGGAGAGCCAAAAAGTACTTCTGATTAAAATTCTCCTATAAGAAACACGCCAACCTTTGGAATGGAGTTTTTTTTTTCCAAAGATTTTGCATAATGAGGCTTCTGAAAGCAAGGAAGCAATTCAGCAAGATCCAGCGCGTTTTGCTGTGCAGGGGAAGGAAGATGATGTTAAAATCGAAATTCCCGTACAACTAAAAGAAGAAGACTGATGACATTTGCAACAAAAAAAGATCTAGATCCTTCGGTGCTTGTTTATGATAGCGAAGAATTGTGAGGAATGGCTTCACGCAGCACACAAATAGCATTCCAAGTGAATGGAAGCTACGGTCTGCTAACCGCGTAACCGGGAGTGTGGTGAAACTTCTTGAAAGGGGAAATAAGTATTGCATGCATCTTCAAGATCAAAGTCATTCCCAGTAGCAAGGAACTCCAGGAAAAGGAACTAGAGGGAGTCACGAGCATTTAGTTCCCATTCATGGGCGAAGGCAGAGTGACTGTAGCAAAGGATGCATTTCAATTGATTTTAAGTTTCAAAACATTGAAAACATACCAGCTCTGGTAGGACTCCAACATGAAATGCCTAATTCACAGATTCTAGAAACGCTTCTCACAGAGAGCAAGGGGGCTGAGACTGGTATCAATAATCCAGTTTAATATAAGGAGAAATTCCTGAAAGTCGTCAGAAAACCAGAGTTGACGAACATTGTGCAAAGTCAGCACAGACCTGATATGCAAATACTTGCTAGATGTAACAGACGGGCCATACTTCTATCCAATGCGAATGATCAAGAAGAGCCAAAGCAGAAGACCGCTGGTAGGTCAACAGTGAAAAGTGAGGACAGAAGGCTATGTAATACGGAAAGGAATGAACGTCGCTTGTCTTAGGAATATTACTTTGTGTCAAACTTCTCTTGTTATTGTAGTTGCTAATGATTCTTAAAATAACAGCAAACCAGGGACTTTAGCCGAATAGATCCTCTGAATAGATCGTAAACCTTTTTCATTTGCAACATCGACTCCCAATGAACTCCTAGTCTTTCAATTTTCGAGGTTGGGTCTGGCTCGAAACTAATACTATGATTTGAAATTTTCTAGTCCTTATTTAGCACACTAAGATGCAAGGATTCGCTAACTTCGATAGGTAAATAACATGATCTAAATAACATGATTTTTGAAAACCGTTGCATTCTGCGGTGGCTTTTCTTTTTAATTAAGGAATGTTTTGTAATGTTATCGGTCTGCCCTTTGAGGAAATGCCACATAAAATTTTTCAACGAGGAAACAATTCCATTCGGCTAAAACTCAACTTTTAGGAATTATTACGCAAATACATAATAGGAATATGCAATATGTTAACATGATTTCTTGGCAAGACTTCGGATCGGTTGAACCATGCTCAACGGCTGTTCGCATGGAACCCTTCTCCACGTTAGATCCCCAAGACCTCACTGAAATATTTGCTACTATCAACAAGATCTGCGCCGACGGCGGCTCCAGGGGAGCTCGCGCCCAAACCCTTCTGCACGCACCCTTGCGACCCTCTTACTCGCCAGAACCTGCCGTCCTCCGGAACGCGTCCGGAAGGGCAGGAACGGCTCTGTTCCGGCGCTTGGGTAAAGGTTCGACTCTTGAGCGCCATCCATGCTCAGGGCTAGTTGCTTCGGCAGGTGAGTCATTACACCATTGCACACTCCTTAGCGGATTCCGACTTCCATGGCCACCGTCCAGTTCTCCATAGCAACCAACACCTTTCATGGGATCTGATGAGCGTCGCATAGGGCGCCGTAACCCAACGTTTGGTTCATTCCACAGCGTCAGTTCTGCGTACCAAAATTGGCCCATTGGGCGACAGTCTGAGCTTCAGCTTCAAGCAAGCCGGACTTCTCACCCATTTAAAGCGTGAGAATACGTTGAGGTTATTTCGGTCCCAAGGCCTCTAATCATTCGATTTACCGGATGAGACTCCGTTCTTTTTCCACTTCTGCGAGCGCCAACAATTCTGATTGACTTGGCAAATTACTTACAAGAATTACATAGGCACCATAGGTCACCACCTGGTCCCTAATGGAGATAGACCAGTAGACTGCTCCATTGTAGAGAAGGAATGGGAGGGATGCTATTGTGCTGAGCAGTACCTTGAGGCAAGTGTACCTACTGTAGGATGGGCCGAAGTGCAAGAGTTCAGTACAATTGCTTAGTTAGGTTTTAAGGAATTAATCCACTCATAGAAAAAATCTGCATGTGAATCATTACTGATGGTGTGCCATGTCTCATCCATGTGACTATGCTGAAAATTTTACAATGATTAATGAAAAGCAATTTTTGAACTTCAACCAGATCAGAATGTTGCTAATGTATCTCAGAACATCATTGCCTGTATATGCACACCTTGGCAATACACATAATCATCGATTGTGATCAGTGCAATGGGCTTATTATTATTATTTTATGCACAAGGCTGCTATTGAAACCTGATTCCTAGCATTCTCATGAACAAAGTCTCTTAAACTCAAATCTTCTTTATTCATAATCCTCACTTTCCTTTCCTTTAATCTCCTAAAGAAATAAATCATTTCACCAGATAAAGATTGGTTGTTGATCACCACTATTCCCAAATATTGCCCATGTATTTACAGTTTTAGATTGTTGCAAGCAACTCAGTTTTTTCAGTCACTGAAAAAAGGACAACTTTTTGCCTGAGGAAAATTAGTCAAACTGTTAGAAAAGTGCAAAGCTCCTCCATGAACTACATGGAATTCCAGAAGTTCAGCAAAGATCTGTGACATGAGGCTGTCAGTTATAGAAGATTATAACAGCTTTCAATAAATAAGATAGAATAAGTAAATGAAAGGTATTTTCAGATGGATTTCGAGAATGCTCATCTTATTCTTACATGATGCAAAAGTAATGAACGTGTATTTAAAATTATGGAAGCTACAAGAAGTAATCTTTCTTGACTGATCTTCCAATTATATTGCCAAACTCAAGACGTGATTCTATGACTGATTGTTGATTACTCTTAAAGCTTTCATAGAAATCAGTATTGTACAATTTTTTTAGTACTCAGCCAACAAAATGAAACACAAATTCACATTCCCCAGACAATGAGAAAGAAATGCAACATCAAAATAAAAATTACTTTTATTTTGCAATGTTTCCAACATTTAATAGTTTTTATAAAGGAAAATTTTTCACAAAGCTAGCTGCAAGTTTGAGAGGAAAAGTCATATCAGCATTCAACTGGAGTACAGCTTTCTCTTCATTTGTATGCAAAGACATGGTTTGGATTTCTGTTGTTTGTGCCTTTTGAACCTGTCCTTGAGAATTCATGCTCACCACACTAATCCTAAAATAAGAAATTACGGAAGCATCTTGTTAGTTATGAAACATCACTAATTTTATGAAATATCATGAATTGGTTTACCTATACTGAAAAAATCTCCTATCATTATTGGTTTGAAGACTCTCTGTAGAAAAGGAGGAATCCTGTGTATTTCTCCTTAGATAAATACAACGCTGATCATAAATCATGACAATGTTTAAACCAAAGTTATAACCAGTCCATCTCCAAACATGATGATCATCAGTAGAAAGAATTCTTCCACAACGAAAACAGTTCTTGTCAAAATCTTCATCACTCATCTTTTGGATACTAGCTAACTAATTGTAAATTAATGCTTTCAATGAATGCTCACCTTCTTTGGAAATGCTGATCGGCATGCAACACTGCTAGATACTGGGATCGGAAAACAGGCATAAGCCATGATAATGGGATCACTGCCTCAGTTTCCAATACTTCAACATCCAAATGGTGTGTTATAAGATGAGGTAAGCGCAATGTTTGAAATGCATGCAAGTAAGGTACAGCTTCAGATCGGCATAAATACTCAATACCATCTGAACAATAACAGAGATTCCTTCCTCAATGCAAATATTCACCTGACTGTTTCAATTTTTTGAAATGTTCATGTGCCTCAGTAATTGCTTCTGTATCAGTTCCTTGCCAATCAGGATGGAGTTGCAGAAATAACCATGTACGCAGTAAAATATACAAAGAGAATTCAGTCTGCACAACATATAATCTTGGTGATGGTAATGTATCTGTTAGCATGGCTAGGCTATAAGAACTACTAATTTGGTTTTTTGAATCAAACACAAACCTCATTTGACGAAGGTACTTTGGATTTGCCATCATGGCTGTGGTTAGATGGAAGTACAACCACTGTTTACAGGAGCTTTCAAGACTCAGCAGTCCATATTTGTTGGCTGTTTCTAAGTACACCACCAATGTCTGAAGAATCTAATATCTATTTTGCTTTTGTTTCACCAACCTGTTCTGACAGAGTGTTTTCCATCATGGCAATACATTGATCTAAGACACCTTCCAGCTGGAATAATGCTGCAGTAGCAGTCACGCTGACAACATTTGCAAGTTTGATCAACACTTCATCACGATATAGTGAACCTAATACAACCTTCAGGGCTGAAATAATTAAAACAAAAACAAAACATTATATTTGGTTAATACACTTATAACAATGTAGCAGCATAAGCACAGAACATAAATTTCTGATCTGACTGAGCTACTGGGCAACATTTTGGGGTTATATAATAATAATAATAATAAAAATGAAAGATAAGGAAACAGCAACCGGCATAGGGAAACAGAAACTGAGAAAGAACTCTTGAACCAAAAACAACATTCAGTGCAAATTGTTTTGCAATAAAATATCTTTATGTTGACATTATCTCTACAGAAATCGAAAGAAGAATCTGTGTTTGCATTCAACTCAACTTATTGCTTAACTTTTGAGGAAACTTCTTGAACAAAGGACGAAACAATTGCAAACATAAGAATAAAATGTGTCCAAATAATTTTAAAATCCGCATTATCAGGGATGAAATCGATAATTAAAGTGATGAAAAAAGAAACAAGCATCAAATAAGTCTAAACCTCTATCCTGCACAAATATATTGCAAAAGACATGATGTTTGCACTTTCAAAGGGCTGTAATACATATTCAGAAAAAATGCAAATCGCGACTTGATGCTTAGAAAAAACTTCACTACAAAAATCCTGAAGGCAAATCTAAGATATCAACTGATACATTATTTTGGCATCTTGAACAAAAGCAGGAATGCTGTTTCTGCCTATGTGATCATGTTCAGTTACATAAAAAGGGATTGAAATCAAATCCTTTAGAATTCTATGGGAGGATACCTAATAATGCAAAGTAGCTCAAATAGTTCCAAAGCATAGAGAAAGATTCCAAGAATTCATGGATAATTAACTAACAGAAGTAGAAATTAATTTAGTTAATTAAACGGGATTTTCTCTAGCAAACCAACTAGGGGCCATTAGCAGACAATAACTTTCAAGCTTTAACATACGGATTGCTTTATTTCATTCACGATCGCTATAATATTTAGTTTACATCTGGAATGTAGTACTAAGACTTTGAATGCAGTTGGTCGATTTTAATTATGTTAACTGAATTCATATTTGAAGTAGCTTTGAGTGTGCCATTTAAGATTCTGATTAATTGATATTGGTTCTCAGTTCATCTTTGGAATGGATATGGAAATAGATCTTCAATCTTGGATCAATGGAAAGACATTTGAGGTTCTGATTAGAAGTATCTTTCTGATGCATAGAGATAATTATGCTTCAGAATATTAAAACCTCAGTCATTTAGAATTCAAGTCCTCTATTTCTGTTATAAACCTAATCACTCATCAATCAATTCCAAAGGTTGCATGTAAGCAAAATTACAGTATGACATAAAAACTAAGAAGATCAAGTGACACACAAACTATGTAACTGAATCCACTATACCTAATTACAAAACAAGGAGTCATACAAATGAAGTTGCCATAATGTCAATTGTATTCTATTAATAACTTTCAAAAATTGTTCCAGACCACAAAAGCTTTGAACGCAGTACCAAAGCTTACTAGCCACATTTATTCTCAATATAGCAAATAAAATAAAATAAGTCTTTTTGTATCAATTGGTGATCACTATCTTAGAGAATTAGATTCCAATCGAAGTCTTTAAGAAATCTGGAATTCTTGAAGGCAGCCATCTGTATCAAAGTCAACATAATAATAGCACTGTCCGTAATGCAAATTTGTTGTTTTTTTCTGGTGATTTAGATATGAATTACTTGGCCTGTCTATGTAAGTAGATAGCCTCATCTAATTTATAATTATCAATTTCTCACACCTTACTATTTAGGCATTTATTAATGATGCCACATTACCAACAGCCAATATGAACTGAAGGAGAATTGTTTATAGGATTAATATTTTTACAATTATACAAAAGATGCACAATAGTATTCCAATGATTACAATAAAAATTGGATCATAACATTTAACAAGACTATATAAAGGCTATATATCCTAAATTTTCATTCTAGAACATGGTTGCTGGCTTGAATCACTTATCTTCAGTTCTTATCATATCACAATTACAATGTGAACCACTTAAGTGCGTTACATCACACTTTTTTCCCACATAAAAACAAGAAAATTCTCATCTGCATCTCTTCTTGGCAACAGGATATTCATCCCCAAGTATAGATACTTATACTTTATTTGTAGGTTTTTACAACAGAAATGTATGCTACTAGTTTTGGAAGTTTTTAAACCTTGTACCCCTAATCGGTAACATCTTTACAAAGATTTTATCAACTTAAAAAAACACACATAAGCCACTGATGTACATGCTCAAATATGTGGATAATTACTCTCATTGAAAATAGTCTGCACATGACTCCCAATGGATTGTTACCTTTCACAATGCACATAGATACCCAGTCAATGAATTTCATTTTTTTCCAATACAATAATGCTGAAATATTGCACGAAATATTCAACAAACATGTAAAATGTCTCTTGAAAAAGAAGACGCACAAACTCTAAGATTAACTAAGATTTAAGAATTCCTGCATTATTTCTTTCAAAACTATCCCACTTTCCACAGTTGTCCAGTTGCAGAAGTATGTTCATACAAGCAGACTGTGAAGCAAAAAAATTAAAATCTAATAAACAGTAAATTTTAAACATAATTCAGAGCTGATTAAGGCATCAAGAATTTATGTCGGAGTATTGGTTGGTGGTTTGATCTTAGCACGTTTCCCAATGCAGGAATACTACTCTTAAATGGGCAGCATGCAGACCTTTCAGATGAAACTTAAAACAGGTTGCTTAATTGTCAACAACTGAAGATGAGGACATCAGCAATATACTTTATTTGACTAAGATCTGCAGCACAGCTATCCTCATACCAATATCAAGGAAGTGACTACTATGACAGAATTCTAGTTTAGCATATAAATAGCAGTCTTAAATTCACAATACCACTTAAATTAATAATGCATACTTATAGCTAAATTAATAGTGCCACAAATCTGTGGTCAACTCAATTTGAAATAATACAAAGGAGATGGTAGATCTTCGCATGAGTTACTTTTTATAATAAAGAGTACTACAAAGCTAACCCAAGTGGCTATCTATTTTTTCACATTCTACATATAAAATAGTCATTGTGGCAAAGCACAGCATCCCAATTGGTTTCATTTCATACAAGTTCTATCACATCTGCATTAGAAAAAAAAAAATCCCACAACAAAGTAACAAAATATAAGAATAAGGAATTGCTTTTTGCCATTGCAGAAACAGTACTTTGTGAAAGATAACTAGAGCATTTAATGAACCCACCTTCAATTGTAATATTGAGGTCCTCAATTTCTATAACTACAAAATTGCTATTAGATTCTTTCCATTGCCCACTGAACATACTGGCAAAATAAGGACTCTATAGTTCATTGATGAGAGTTAATTTAAAACTATCAAATATTTTTACTTGGCAAAGATAAAGTTTATGCAATTTAAACTGTATTCCAAGCATTGAAACAGTAATATCTGATCCTAATCCCTCTAGGAATAAAGTTTTGTAAATGTAATCTGTCGTGCAGGATAATTTCTTTCTAAAAGAAAAATTGGAGTACTTTAATAAATTGTTTTAAAAATTACTTCACAGGATATTTTTCTAGACCATAAAAAAATTTTTCAATATAAAAAACTCAGTTTAGCTGATCTAAATTATTATCGTCTTCAATGATTGCAGATAGTAATTTTGAATACTAGATGATTTTGATTTTATAACAGATAATCACTTAAGCACAAATAAAGATTTAATGATTTTCAAAATCATCTCCAGATTACCATTCACACAGTTAAAATTTTACCGCTTAAATTGAAATGCTTCAGAAGTGCTGTCTTCATTAATGGTTGCAGTTTCATTTTTTCTTTTTCTGTTAAAAAGATAATTTCCAGTTTGGTGAAAACTGTGCATCAATCCCATGCTTCCACAGTTCCTGCCATTGTAAACTATTTTTTTTTTTAACTGTCAACTCTTGCAGTTTTCAGCACCCAAGATGATAATCAACTTTGAATTTTAAGCATACTAATAGCTAAGTGCTATATGCAAAACTAATTTCCAACATGAAAAACAAAAGATTTTTTTTTTTTTTTTTTTTAAATATAGCTTTTATTAAAATATAGTAATAAAAACAAATGAAATACCAATTCATATTACCGGAATATGATAAATCATATCTCATTTGTTCTCCAAGCAATACAGAAAACAATAATTTTCCAGACTTCTAGATTTTGGTTTCAATTACGGATGTGCTACTGTGCTTGTGGATAATCAAAGACTGAAACCATGAACATTCTGCATTTATAGGTAATTCTGTCACATAGATTCATGAAGGAACAAAAACAAGTGATATTTATGATCATTACTTCAATACTTTTAATATTTTCCTGGTAGGGGGGGGGGGGAGGAAAAAAAAAACGTATTTATTTTTTTTGCTCACTTCCTAAAATCTGTTTTCAGTGAAGTATAACATATACTTTACTCAACTCCTTATCTCCTACTCCTTGGTCAAGTACACTGTTGTCTGCATTATACACTGTTGACAAATCAACAGTTGCACATGTACAGTGTACATTAAGAACTAAATGGAGGTCAAAGATAGTGATGTAATCAGTAACATTTCCTTTGAATGTCTTTTAGGCACAAAGAAATCAAAAATGATCTAAGAAATACAGACAGATATGTTAATACTAAAGACTATTGAAATTAAGAGTAAGGGAAATCTGTCACCTAAAGTTTTGTTTCTTAAAATTTTTGAATTTGCTTTCCTTAAGAGCTTGTGAAAAACCATCACAGGAGCAAAACAAAATTAAGTACTTGTCAAATTCAGTAAAGGCCTGTTAAAAGAAATGAATGCTCAGTGAGGAAACAGATTTGCTGAAAAGATTACGATTCATTAAATTTGTTGAAGCTACCAAATCTTTCACTTGATTATTTCTTAGTGGTAATTCACATTTGTATGGTTTCAAGACAGTATTAATTTACAGCATTTTACTAAAATTCGTTAATTTAATCGTCAAATTGCAGTCCACTACATGAAATTGCAGTAAAAATCTGTGTCTACAAAAATTTGATGACTCCAAACCATAACTCTGATTTACGCTGATTGGTGCCTTATGCTTACAACAAGATTAATAACCAGTTTTTCAAATGTCAAAAAGTCAGAATGAATAAGAACTTTCTCAATAGATACTGTTATTTTTTAAATGTTTCACAAGCCAAAAAAAATTAGTTGCTGATGAAATGTTTGATAAAACATACCATGGACAAGTACAGGCTGCATTCACTTGCTGTCATCTGCTGAATTACATTACATGCCTAAGTTGATCTAAATGTTGTTTCTCCTAATTGCAGTTAAACTGTATAAACAATTCTTGAAGACCACTTAATGTAAAACAACCCCAATGCACCATTTTAAGAACTTATGCTCAACCTTCCTACAGAGATAATGGTATTTTGTGCAACATAAGGTCGAATGAACAACAAAAACACGAGCCTGAGATGCTCATAAACTACTTAGTAATCTTTAAAACTTATAAGAATTCTTTGAAAACTGATTGATATTGTGAAACCTCTTGCTTCTTTTTACAAACTACCTTATGAAATATAAACGAACATGATCATCCCAAAGATGGATGCCAACATTTACTTTCAGCTTCTCATTTGAAAGCACTTCAAAAATAATCATTCAGGTTTCCGTTATTGAATTTTTTATTTTTCAATTTTCGATTACTCTGGACTCCACATTGAGGTAAAAATGCCTTTCAATACAGGTAATGACATCGCAAAGATACTTAGATTGAATGGAATTTTAAGAATCCCGTCTGATTTGAAGTAAAGAATAAGGCTCAATAAACACATAATTGTGTACAAGAAATCCTTTTTAATATTATTCATGAGACTCATGGGGTTCAATTGTGGAATAAAAAACTTCAGTGATATACGACTGTCTGACCAAAACAAAACCACCACACCAAACTTATTTAAATTACCGGTTAATGACCAGAATAAAACTTGCTTCAACTATTGATGATTAATTAACAACAGTTCAATCTTCCGCACTCTAAAAACTCTTCCTAATTTCCGGCGTTTCTTCAATAATTAATGACAAAAACAAGTGACCTTCACAAAGCTATTATTCTACTTCTGCGAAACATGTGAGAAAGCGGAATTTTCACAAGTCCATTGTTCATTTGAATAAATGACACCTCATTCGTTTTTATTGAACTTCTCATTCACACAGATACCCCAGAAGACGAGGCTTGATCTCCGCGGTAAGCATGCAATGCAAATTAAATAATCTAACTTTCGAAAGTTCTCAGGAACATCAAACCTGTGGACCCTACCTGCAACCTCAGGATCGAACCTAAACGTGTGCATACAAGGGTTGATGAGCACCCTTCGCATAATGAGAAACCGTAAATTAAAATAAAAGTTGGTGAGAAACCACGATTTGAAACTCTGATTTTTGAACGTTCTAATATAAGACTGAAAGAACGTAATTAACAGAAAATCCAGTATGAAAATAAAAAAAAAAATACAAAGAGAAATCTCTTCTGGAGGAGATTGGTCTTACACAAGAGGGAACGACATATTTCCGGAAGGGGAAAATAAATAAACTCAAAATATTTCGAAGGAATTTCATTTAAAATTAAAGGTAAATTTGCTTTTATCATGATGTTTTTTATTCTAATTAGACTCCTGTTTACCTTCATCATGGATTCATGCCATACCTCAATAATCCAAAATACACAAAGATGACTAGAGATCATCCTTCAATAACAAGAAAAAGAAATTTATTGTCTTCACCAACTGTCACATTAAGAGCAAAACATCATAAAGTAATCATACAAAGGAATGCACTAAATCAATAGTCCTCGTACGTATACCTTGAATTCCTTAAGAATGAAGAATTAAAGAAACAAAAGGAGAGAAATGAAGGATCAAAGTAATTTTAAGGAACAGAAAAATGAAACGAAAGATGAAGATGCAGTTTGAAGACAGAGAAAATCGGCTTTGTGATAAGTGGATAATACAAGAGTAATAAGAACTTGATAGATATCACCATTCTACTAGATAGATGAGAGAACTAGAGGTACTCCTGTCTTCCAAATAGTACATCAGCTCAGGATCAGTTAGTGATGAGCAAAAGATCAATCGACTGCTGTTTAATAAAATCCATTAAAAAGAAAAAAATATTCGGCAAAGACACAGGTTCTGTTCAGAAGATCTGCGAAAACTGACAAAGTGTACTTTTTGTTACTAATTTCCTATTCATATCTGAAAAAATGGGTTTCCAAAGGAATGACAGAATCACTTTTCTATATATAATGCTTCTCTATATGGAATGCTAAACTAGGAAAATGTCTACTATTTATTCCATCGAGACAGCGAGCCTCGTAATAGAAAATTCAGAATGTTCTCCTGAATAACATATTGCACCGAGTTGATTTAATACACAATGCAGCAGCAGTGTCTTGTAAATTCTTAGTGATGGCAAAAAAAGTATTGAAGCACATTCACTGGTACGAACTGGGTCTACTTCGTTGCAAAACTCCCACGAACTTTTGAATGAGAGATTGTATGCAAATCGGGCCGATTCCGTTTCCACACTCAAACAAAGACTTGTCTCATTCTTTCTTTGAAGACTTCTAAGGGAAGCTGTAATTTTATCACTGCAGCTCCTATGCATAGCTCTGTCATCGAATGTCTCAGAAACGAATTTTCAATGAAGATCAAAAAGTTGCTCACTCCAAGAAATATCGAATTCAATAACATTTTTATCTGCAAACTCGAAAAGGAGCTCTCAAACTGACGTAAAACTCCTTGTTAAAAGTTGCATCTTTTGTGTAGCTTGAAAAAAAACGCCTAAAGAATCTTAGTATATCAAAACTTATTGTTTTTTGTGCTTACAGAGCTTATATTCTTAAAGATGCTTTGGATTTTAAATATTGAAGCTCATTAACTGACATCACTTTGTCTCTGGTGCCAGCTGGTGTAATGTCTCTGGTTCTAAACAGTTTTGTCGGGTATGTAAGAAAGTTCAAGAGGTCGACTACATGTATGTGACTCGTAACACCATATTTCGTTGGAAGTTCTTTGCAACACCCGGAACTGAATCAGAGATACCAATTGATTGCATTTTTGTTTAAAAATGGACGCTGTTTTATACATGTTGCACCTTCATACTAGATATGTGCTGTGTCTCAATTCGAAACACAGAAATGCTTGTTGAGGAAATGAGACTTGCGACAGATGACAGGATGTTTCCAGTCGGCAACTCCCGGTGAAAGTGGAATGAGTAGTCACTGGAAGTGATAGAGTAACTGTTTTGGACTGAAAATAGTCAAAAACAAAAGATCCAGTCTTCATCGTCGATCTTACTCCATAGACATCGAAAGGCTCTTGCGAGATAAGTTCTCTTTTATTCTGTTAGGAAGTGAAGTGAAGGATTAGAGTGAAAATGGCTGAACCGTTCAGTAATCAATCTCTTTAGAACGAGATCAGTTTCTTGGAACACTTTGCAGACGGACTTGCTAAAGAATTCATTCAATACAATGAGATTGGTTGTGACCTTTTACTGAAGTCATACTTTCTCTATATTTGATTGTATCATATTCACAAGTGAAACTCAAGAAGACTCTGCATTTCAGAAGAAATAGAACATAGTAGAAGGTGTCTTCTAACTCTTTTTTGTGAATTTGTTTGGAAACCAAATAAATATGTGATTTATTTTCTAATTCATATTTGATACTATTGAACATTCATATGAGGAAAAGGAAAGCTCTTTCCAAAGTATAAAAACTTGTTGCTATCAAGATCCTATCCATATACCAAGACGTTCATTAATTTGATAATTATTTCAGCAACGTCATACGTAAAACCTGCTTGAATTTCCCATGAGGATTTTGAGGCGCAAATCATCTCTGGGTAGGAATAGATATTAAGTATTAAACAATCGGCAGTCAGTGAATCGATCTCCTGTTTTCGAGATTCAACATACTGAATTTTGTTCCTTTAGCAAAAAGCTTCGAAATCAGCAAGATGGAATAAGATAAAGAGCCACCATTTTTACATGTTCTCGTAGAGCGAGATGCAGTCCCACTGGCCGAGCTGAATATGATTTCCACTTCTCTATGCGCTAAATTTACAGAAAGATATCTTTCTCTCATCATGAGACGGAGAAAAACTGTCAAGTTTTAGTTGATGGAGGGCAATTTGTGTCTCGTAGCATCTGCTCGCTGATCCCTGATTCCTTGTATTCAAATTCCGGTCACTTCCGCTATCTGCAAATGAGAGTATCCTCGCATTTTGTGATGGTAGGGGCAAAGGTGAACTCAGATCAGACAAAACTAAGAATGCTGAGAGTCAATCATAGACCATCCTCGCGAGAAGTTAACAAAAAACCAAAAGGAGTTTTTCTTTTCGTCATTCATTATTTATTTTATGCTTAGAAAACTTTAACTGAAGAGAGAAAAATTTGATTCTTTAAGGTATCCAATACTGCAAAAGTGGCAGTATTGCGGAAACATTCCTTGCCTCATGACCCCGAGTATTCTCATGTTATGTTTTCCAGACCTTCTTAAGGACGCTTTATAACATTTCTCAGTCTAAGACTTTCGGTGTGCTGTTGACTAGATCAGCAGTACTGATGTCGTAGTTAAAAAAACTAAAAAGAGATAACCTTGCAACACGAATGATGCTTTTGTGTTTCTATAAGTGAATTGAACAGAGGGACGAATGTTATTCCACATCCTGAGACGAGTATTCCTGAAGGTCCACGAGTGGCTGTCGTCTTCGTTTAAGCAACAACCATATGTGATCATCATGTTCAAAAATGACTCTGAAAAGCACAACTAAGAAGACTCTATCGTCTCGAAAAGCTTCCCTTGGAAGCGATCAATCACTTGCTAGAAAGGGACATTTGACAAGGTGTTTCGAGAGCCAAATATTGACAAGGAATGAAGATTGCTTCCAAGAAGTATTTCACAAGGAGTCTTATGGGACACCGAAATCAGAGATCATATTCTTCGTCCATTCGTACTATTCCAGGTAATGGATTTCATCTCTCTAGAAGCATTCAAACTTTCCACGCTTTGAAATGTTGAGTATTTGGAATGACTAATGAGTTATTTCTTCCTTTGAACGTGTTTGTAAAAGCTTCAGTAAGCATGGAAGGAAAAGATTCAGATTCAGCTGACTGCAGGGAAAACTTCTTCTCCACTATTTGAGCTGAAGGAGACCACTGCTTTGACGTGGTTACTGTAAAATACAAAGTTCTTAAATTGGCTCTTCTAAAAGGTTAGACCCTTCGGCGACCCGAAAACATTCTGGTCACGTTGTCGCTCCCTGGCAAAATTTTTACCTATTTCCTGGGATCTGGTGGAAAGTCAAATTGTCCTTCGCCTTACCGGTGCTCACTCTGAAAATTCCAAAATTCTATTTCCAACATCGAGGAGACAAATTGCGAAGTCCATTCGTTCCCTACTGAGGGATCAGAAAATCAGTTCCCTACTCTCCAAACCTGACCAAGGTCGCTCCATTGAGTGTGTGATGCGACATTCAGCATCTATGAGTTTTCTCGCAGATTCTGCCATGATTCGTTTCGCCGACTGGAGATTTATTCACCGCGCCAGGTTAAACCAACTACCCCTAAACGGTAATAGGAAAAGGCCTGGTTTCATTGAGAAGTGTCGGAAGTGTCCCCATCCTAAAGAAACCCTGGCTCATGTACTGTCGCACTGTCCTGTCCATCTTGGAACGTTGATATCCTCTAGGCACAATGCCATATTAGAGGTACTCAAAGAATCCCTTCTCCCCCTTTGGCCTGTCTCTTCCAGTGACCGCTGCATCTCGGATTCCCATCCCACCCTACGTCCTGATCTCTTTCTCCATGACTCTTCGCGTGCCCTCATCCTTGACCTAGTGGTCCCTTATGAAAACAGGCTCCCTTCCTTTAAAGCCGCACGGGAAAGAAAACAACAAAAATACCTCCCGCTGCAACGTTTTCTGGAATCCCAAGGACTCAAAGTTTTAAATGAAGCCATTGTAGTAGGCACGCTTGGCGCTTGGGATCCCTCAAACGATGCTGTTCTTCGCTTGGCTGGACTCTCAGCATGCCTCCAAGCAAGTTGCATGTGCTTCATTCCTGTTGGCTATTCGATGGTCACGAAATATATACATTAATCATATCTCTCATGACCAAGAAGATCATTCGAAAAGTGAGCTAACTTCCCATCCCCCTCCACCAGTGGCTCTCCCTTCCCGAACTATTACAGAATCCCTCCCTTCCCCACCTTCGATGTGTATCTCTAATCCCTGTGACTTAAATGATGCGGACAGTAATCATTTTGACTCTATTCTTGGCAAAGGTATTGCTATTTTTGCCTCACAATAAACCTGATCACCTCTCCTCCCCTTGGACACCATTAAGTGTTGCAATTAGGATAATGAATGAACCTAACATAATTAGTATCACTTCCTGTTGCGTACTTTAAAATGTGTATCTGAATATGTTAATTCAACAAATGTATGTATTTGATTGTTTGTTTGTTGATCAGTTTTAGTTTACCGATTGTGATTGTTTATTTTCAATTTATGTAATTAATCAATGTTTGAAAATCCCTCTTTTTTAAGGGAAATATGTAAAAGTATGACGTAATAAAATCTTATAATGTAATAAGAGTAAAGACAAACAAGAACTTCAGAAGGAAAAAAAAAAAGGAATTGTAAATGAAATTGAATATTTGCTTAATCAAGGAAAAGGGAAAATGAAATGAAATCTTGAAAAGATAAAATTTTACAGACCGACGGACGGACCAGAAACAGTCAAGGATAAAGTTAATCATTTAGAAGCACAGATATCTCAAAAGTTCGGTAAGTGATGGGGCTCAAGCAACTTCATTCTATGGATCCAGAGAAAGTTTTCAGCCATACCGCATCTCTTTTGCTTTCTCGAACTGGAAGTGCACGAAACTTTAGAGCATTCTTCCTTTTACCGTGAGTGTTCTTACGCACGGTTTCTACAGTTCGAAACTTCTCTTGAGAGCTGCAAAAGAATCTTTTTTTCTTTCTTTTAAAAGTGTGGTCATGTCTTTCTTATTTGTCTCATAATTACGTAAATGTGCTGCAGAATTCCTCAGGCTTACGGGGAAGTTTTGTAGAGGATCAGAGATCAGTCCCACGTTCAACAGATGACATACTTCTGATGAGTAGCAAGGAACTCTTGTTCTCCATTTTTTAGAAAAAATGCACATATGAACCCGATGAGGGTTCTTTTGCTACTATGCCACATTTGCATGTGAAGCAAGTGCAAATCGAGACAATGGACTCTTCCTGGGCTTTTTTCTTTCACCAATGGGATTGCCGAGGTTATTCAAATGCAAATATCAAAAGAAAGAGATTCTTCTAGCATCAAAGGTCTATTCATACGGAATTTGTTTTCATATCATTCCATCTTAGTCCATATGAAGCCATATTTATTAAACAAGGACAGAGTTTCTTTCATTTTTCCACTTGGAGAAGTTAATGTAACGGGAAATCATCAAAGCAGTGCGTCCCTAAGCTCCGGGTTGCTAATGTGAGAAGTGTTTTAAATAGTTAGTGTACAGAGAATCGCACAGCAAATGTCATGTCCAAACTTATGCACTGTGCTTCCTCCATCAAACAAATTCAGTACCAGACTATTATACAAATAAAACTCCTTGTGTGCAACCAGTCAGCACAAGAAAATGTATGCCATTTTAGGCAGAATGAAAAGACATGTCCTGTTTTCTATCCTGCTCATATGCTCTCATGCTAATCCTTCCATCAAGTCCATAATCTGAAAATCTTTTTCTATCAGTATGTTCGCAGTTAAGGTTTTATAATATTTCTCGTTTTAGATATACTTCGAAAATTCTTCTTTTTTTCCAGTATCAGTGTTCACAAAATGAAATCAGGCCATTTGAAAGTGAGGTTTGAGCTGTTTGTCTCCTTCAATTGCCTACTCTCTTTTTCAAGTCTCATTTCTACCAACGGGGCCCAAAGATCTTGTCCTGTGTTTCCATTTAACAAATGATATTCACTAGGGCGAAGTTGTCTGATCTGGTTGCATACCGTCTCCTGACATGGTTATTTTTCATGCTAATTTTCTTTCTATGTGTCGTTGTCTTCGTGTCATAACTTTCTTCCCCAACTCCTGACTTCAACTTCTCCCAACTTCCTTAAGAAATTTAGGTGCGCATATTGCAACAGTAAATTTATTTAACAGTAAATTCTCTAATATTGTGGTAAAATACTGTATGTGATTCTCATTATCTCTATGAAATTGTATTAAGCAGTCCAGTACAATGATGAAATACTCTGAATTTATTGTTACCTTAGAATAGCAAAAGTTGGAAGATTAGAGACTCCTAAGATAGAAGGAAATTATGACACTCCATGCTGCTATCCATCACCAACTTCTGAACACGATATTCTCTTTTCTCGCATAGCCCCGACTGCTCCTACTGATCTTTCAATTTAACATACCTGTCACCACAGAAAGCTCAGTCAATGGAGACGGATCACTGCCGTCTCCATTCTCTCACCTATCTTCTGAAGATTTGATGAAGGCGGGCCGCAGCAGAAATTTGATTTTTCCAATTATGGGTTTGTCGCATTTATGAAGGAAAACATGATTTCAGAGCACCTTGGTTAGAACTAAAAAGAATTCCAGAATAAAAAGTTTGCAGGTTAACCACTGGATTCCTCATTTAGTCCTTACCTCAGAAACCTATAAAATGCCACGTGGTGCAAGAATCTCCCCCAAATACTTTAGCTGCAGATCCTTCTAGGAGTAGTAGGGATAAAATGGTAGCTGAACCGTGAGGAATACATTGCTATGAAGTCTAATGCTACTTTTCATTTCACCTTTTCCATTTTAAATATCCTATTTGATTGGATATTTAAAATCTATTCCATTGGAAGAAAATAGGAAGGTGACGGATGAGAGGTTTTCGTGATATCTTCCGAAGTTTACTGTTGACTCCAGTACAAGCTTGTTCACAAAGACAAATCTAGGACAGACGCCGCTGAATCTCGTTCTAACGAAAGCGAACCGCTGAATTGAGAACAGTAGTTACATGTACATACATATACGTGTATTGTCTTTATGTTCAACATCTGTATAGTGGGCACAATACATACCTATAAACACATTTCATGTATATCAATGTTTGAAAAAATTAACGTAGAATTCAGACTTCATCCCAGGAAAAGCATTTTAGAGACTTGTTCTTAGCCATCGGACTGCAGACGTGGTACGAAAACGAACATAGCTGTAATAATAGTAGCCTAAGTTAGTTGAAAGATCAAACGATAGTTCTTCGTTGAACAAATTAGCTAAAGAGTATATAGATTGGAAAGTCCTTTAAACATCTTGATTTCAGGAGCTTTCTTTCGTGAATATTTCCTTGTTTCAATCGCAATACGTGAGTGGCGATACGTTTCTAATGCACAGTTCGAATGTTTCTAAAATAACGAATTTAAGAGCTTGGTACGTGTTGAGGCTAATGCACGCTGAGCAACTGTGTGCTGGCGCAAGTAGCTAGAAGCTGCGCTAGAAGGGTTGTCGGAATTGTTTAAAATTTCATGCGAATGCGTTGACCCTGCAGTTATTTTAAATGGGCACTAGATTGCCTGTGTTGGTAAAGCATCTATAGGAAACTTCTGTGGAAGCTTTTTCTCATCGTGCTGTCAGCATTCATTATATGACGAATAAGAAAATGTGGAGAACTTTAGGTGCGCATATTGCAATAGAAACCTTCAAACACTTCAAAATGACTGAAAACGTTGCCGCCATCTCAGTGAAAAGACAGTTTGCAAAGTATAGTATAATAATTTGAGGATTCCTTCTGAAAATGCACAAATTGTAATAGTTATGGATGCCAATTTGAGTTTTTTATGAGAAGTTTTTACGTGTTAATTGCTTCAATTGAAATTGATTTGTTTACTTGTTGCAAGCTTCCTTTATTTAACAGTAAATTTATTTAACAGTAAATTCTCTAATATTGTGGTAAAATACTGTATGTGACTCTCATTATCTCTATGAAACTGTATTAAGCAGTCCAGTACAATGATGATATACTTTGAATTTATTGTTACCTTAGAATAGCAGAAGTTGGAAAATTAGAGACTCCTAAGATAGAAGGAAATTATGACACAGGGCAACTTTTTTTACATCGTGTATTTGGTTATAGAGGTGTCATTCTTTTTCCTTGGTTTGCTAAAGTGTATGATCGAGATTCCCCACTCAGGAATGAACCGTGAGTTTCGTTAACTAGTTGAAAAAAAGCTTGTACAGACGAAGATGTAATTTATTTGATGATTTTTGGCAGTGGTGTTGATGAACCTTTTCATTCTGTGGGAAGAGAGATAAAAGGTCGGACGCATACATATTACCAAGTGCTCATTGATTCCAGAGATTGCCCTTTTATTGTAAGTATTGATATAAAGCAATAAAATATTTTGATACAATTCATTTGAATCCATCATAGAGAATGAATGTGCCAGGTGCGTATGGAGGCATTGTCTGTATTCACGTAGATATTGATATCAGTTTCAGTTAAAGGTGTACTTCCTTTGTCTTAATTCCTTTTTCTTGTGATACTTCAGAATTAGAGTAATATTCCTTCTTTAGCCATTGTTTCTAATGAATTGCACCGTCTTTTTCCAGGATTTTTTAGATATCAGGTTCACATTTAGAAATGCTGATTTTGTGAAAACATGAATGTTTATAGGAATGTCTTGGATTTCATTGTTGTTGATTGTGTTTATTTTTGTTGAATGAAATTGCTTTGGAAGTGCTTGGTTTTGTTTCGAAAACATTCATTATATCTAAGAAGATTTCTTGGCATATTTACCATTTTATAATGCAGCACTTGCATTTTACCATTTGAAGTACAAAGTACTTCAAGTGGTAATTTTTTTTCTATTAAAGTTGTTTTGGAAAGCATTTGTCCTGTTTAGACATTCAGAAGTGTCTAGTGTCATTTGCTCTGAGGAAGTTTCTCAACTTTTCAATCCATCGGTATTGGAATTTGTGATTATTTGTTTCTTGCTGTCACTTTTACATGATTTGGTTCATGCCTTAAAATGACAAGGAACAATGGGTTAATGAAGTGATTTGTTTTAACATCAGATATTCTTATTGTGACTTTTGATGCACAGATTGTTTGTGTATATTGTATTTTTTGGTCATCTGGATACTAAGTTTGTAATGTATGTGATCTTTGAGCTTTTATGATTTTTTTAGTTCCTCCTTTGGCTAACAAAGTTTCTATTATAGAATTTGTGATTTTACATCTGCAGAAATGCAGCTTCAAATTTAGCATGAAATAATAACTTCAATGCTAATGCATAATGACACTTTTGGATTTGTAGCATAATGGGAATTGGTGTTCTTGTGCTCTTTAGATTTAAATAGAGTACATGGTCCTTGATATAATGATGTCTTTTGATGCAAAATGATGCCTTTTTGTCAGTATCGATGGTAGTCAAATATCAATTTGTACTCTTAAGTGGATTAGCTGCATGCATAAATGAAGCCAGGCTTAAATTCTCAGTAAAATACTTTTTTTGAGAATTTTCTATTGGCCAATACATGTGTAACAAGATGCATCATTTAAAGATACAAGTGTCAATTCAACTGTGTTTTTTGTTGGTTGAAATTTTCAGCGTGCTCAATCAGAAGCTGTTACATTTTTGGGTAATCAAGACAGCAGTCGCTCATTGTATGCAGTTCCTGGTCTAGATTATGTGGCTCATGAAGATGTTTTACCATACAGTACAGCAGAAAAGCACCCTCTTTCCCATGAGCTATTTGACAAGTTCTTGGTTGTCAATTCCAACAAAGGTTCAAATTTAATAATTTTGTAGTATTGTTAATTGAAAATGTAGTTTTTTTATAGAGTCATCATTTGTACCACGGGATACTCTAAGAGCCTGGCAAGCAAAGAATTTCCGTTGGCTGGAATTATCAAATGTTCATAAAGAGACGACAGAAAATATTAGAGTGACTGTCATTCCCTTTTATATGGGGTACCGGGAATCACAAAATGCACTGGTTTTTTGGGTAATTTTTTTTACTCTAACGTTTGCAAATGTAACTTCGATATTGCATTCAACAACTATCTGAAACTTGCCATGAACTAGTGCCATATGTTAGAATTTCATAAATCACATCTCTCGGAATCTCATGGTCTGATTAAACATGAAAGCCTGCTACTGTTTCATTTATGTGTAAACCTTTATAGGACAGTGAATTAATTTCTTATGTATTGCAACTGAAAATTCGTTGGTTGTAATTCAAGTGTGCAGAGCATAGATCTTGATTGTTTTGTTCTTTGTTCATCAAAATTGTGATGAATTTAATTGTCTATCCGAATTTCTTCATCTTTACTTCTTGCAAAGTGATTCAAAATATGAATCTTGGTATGCAGTAAAATTATAATTTGTATTAAGAAGTGTAAGTGTTGAGTATTACATACACAAATAATTGGCACTGTTTCATTCAGTAATTATCAATTCATTGCTTCCTACAGGAGTTCTGAGTTTTTTTGTTTCTATCAAAAGTATCTTGTAATTCATGCTTGCTATTTTGTTAATTTCATGTAGTTTCAAATTCACGAATGCTGCCTTTTGTATTTTTTTGCTGTTTTTCTATCAAAGGATTTAATTAATAATCAAAAAACTGATCACATAGAAGCTGGTTCATTTAAATTTTCTGCAAGTGTTCATTTTCTTGAGTGTGTTCATAATTCAAGTTCATAAGTCTTTATAAGTTTCCTGTAAGTTTATTTAGGTGTGGCAAAACTGGTCAGGGCTCTGATTATTATGATTGATTGATGAGTAATTTCGTTATTGCACATATTAAATGATGTACTTTTTTAATATTATAGAATGCCAAACTTGATGTAAAAATAAACATTTTAGAGATTTTTTATTTTCAGTTTGCCCTACAGGCAACATGGTTGTGGATCTTGCTTTATTTCCTGCATTTAGAGGGCGCCTTTCTATTCTTTTTTGTGTTAAATTCTCGGCGATTTTTTTAGGATAGGAAAAACAACTTTTTGCTCTGTTTATGTTGATTTTTAAATTGAATTTATTATTTACTTTCAGTTTGATTCACTTTCATGAAGACTGTTCCTTTTGTTTAATATAATGGTTCTGTAAATTGGTAGTTATAGAAACTGTTTGGACCCAAGGAATAGTTTTTCCTACAGTTTATATTTATTAATAAGTTGATTCGTGTGGCAAAAGATAAAAGCAGAAACAACAAAACAAACACAAAATTGGCCATATTAAAAAAAAAAAATATGGCCAATTTTTGGTATTGTGATGTTAGGTATTCCAGTGCTAAAGTACTACTTTTATGGCTATTTTTATTTGCAGAAGTGATCAGAGTGCAGGGATTTTTTCTGATTTTCATGTTTTCATCATTTATCAGGTGAATCTTACAGGTATTCAGAAATTTTTGTCATTCTGTCAAGTGGTGAGTTTGCCTGTTTCATTCTGTGTGGTTATGTGTTAGAAGTGTATACTGCCTCTCTATCATTAAGTGTTGTGCTTGAGTTAGTAAACTTATTTTTTTAATGATGTTATGTCAAATTCAGCTTGCAGCATGAGAAGTTTGTATGTATTGTTGCTGTATGCAATCTGTTAGTTGATGGATGGCACTTGCTATATTTTTAAATTATTTTGAACGGAAATGAATTCCCCATCTAGCAGTTTTTTGTTAATCATATTTTTAAATATCCTTAGATTCTGAGTTTCTTGTGTTGAATCTTTTTTTTCAAGTTTCTTTAGTCATCCAGTTATAGACGTAAAATGTTCATTGATGTCATCAGGGCATGAAGAATTGTTATTCTCAGGGTTTCTGAGTGATTCTGCATCAAGTTCTAAGGTGTAAATTAGTTGTCCTGTGGATGATCATTGTTGAAAATGAGGGGAAACCCTCGTAGTCACATTATTTTCTTGATTTCGAAAAGGTTTTTTCAACAGATATGTCTTTCAATTTCATTATTTATTAAATGTTTTTATTCTCACTCACCTATCAAAATGCTCAATCGAAAATACACATGGTTTCATGTCTGAGGGTGTTTTGGACAATCTCCGCTTCATCTGCTATTCGTATGTACAAGTTGTTTGGTTGTTGTCCATTATGAGTGCGTTTCAATGTTTTTTTCCCCAATCAACTCACGTCTTTTTGTAGTTTTTTTTGTCTCAGAATCATTCTGTTTTTTCGCTCTTCTAACTTCATTTTACAAGCTAAAAAAAAAAGGTATGGTAACGATGAAAGTGATCGCCGAAGTACTCTGAGATTTTTAAAAAATGCATTGAAGAAATGCTCCGAAACAAATGTTCGTTGGTTTTTTCAAAAGTGTGTTTGAGCCTGTGCACATTCGCTTATTTGTGGGTAATTTTTGTACAGCATTAGCTAATAAGATTCAGTGGTCATGAAATGAAGTAAAATTATGTGTGCCACGATTCCTGCGAAATGGAATAAAATAAACTGACGTGTTTCTATCTGCAGCTAGTGTGCCAAGCACGTTGGTTCGAGTAAATGGTGGGAGTTTTTGTTTAACACTGAAGGCGAAGAACCTTATATGTAATGTTTTACATGACTTGGCTAAGTGTTTCAAAGTGTCGTGAATTATTAGAGACATTTCCGTTCATGCTTGAAACCTGTTTTGAGAAAGTATTAGCTTTTGTTGTATGCTACGTAATTTCATGTACATATAAGGTACTGCGTCTTCAGTATTACATAAAAACTTCCGCCATCAGCATATATGTTATTCTGTCTATGAAAAATTGCCAATTGCGTAAGCGTAGTAAGTCTTTATGGGAAGCACAAGGAGGGCAATGAGAAGGTGATGGACTGTTTGATGACGGTCTATGATGAGTTTTCAAAAAATAATTACACATTCGAAATGTAGGCACGATACTTTCCTGAAGAATTCAGGGCATTGAAAAAGAAGAGTTCCAAAAATTTTCTCATCCGATTGCACAAATATAAGCTAAATTATGATTAAAAACTACTAACCAAATTCCTGTAGAGTAGTCCTTACTTGACTGGTACCGACCGCTGTCAAAGGATCGGCAGAGCAATTTATGCATAGAGATAGGTTTAAAAATATAACGTAAAGATACATAAACATGGATTGGACAATTGGTTGTTTGGGCAAAATGGTTGAATCAGTTTTGTATCTGAGTAAATGCATTTTCATTTCGACAATTGAACATGGTTCTTAGTGTTTTGTATGTGTTTGTGATCACATGTTTGTCCTTGAGTTAGAAATGTGAAAACAGAAGAGAATCTGGAGAATGGCATTCTGCTATTCATCTTGGAGTGCTTCCTGTGGTTCATCTTAGCATCGGCTTTTGACATAATATGTGGAAGAATCTGCATATCTCGTATTCCAGAAATGATCTTAAAAGCAAGTTAAAGGATTGTCAGTGGCATTTAGAAACTCGTGTTCTCGTGGTCTTATATGCTGCTCATTTAGAGTGACTGGTTTGTGATCTCTATTAAACTCTACTTCGACTGTAGAGTCAGCTAGCACTCTCTCTGCTAGCACTTGTATTGTCACTTGTGCAACTGATGCTGCGTCCTTGATTTAAAGATTCTCTTGGAGTATAAAGACCCTGATTTCTAAGTTCTTGCGGTAAATTTCTGTATGAATTGTGAGTGCTCCTGGCAGCATTTTTCGTTGAGCATTGGGACAAGAATTTCTTAGTGTTTCGTGGAAATCCGAACTCGTTCACACTCCTGGCAAACGTCGCATGTATGCGGGAGAATTTTAGATTCAGGTTACGTGACCTCTTAGCTGAGACACGCTGCTCTCAAGGATTTTCACTTGGGAGGAAAATTTGTATATGATTGTGGTACTGTTAATTGTTATTTGAAACATAAGAAATTTCAATGCAAACATTATTGGTTTTCGTGCACTCGTGTAGACAAATCCGGATAAGCTAGTTGGCAGGAAAAGAGGAATTTTCAAGAAACCAAGAGAAGTTTTTTTTCCAGAAAAAATATTCTGGAATGCAGAATTTTCACCAGGTTATTTCTTTCTAAAACACTAGAAATCATGTAATGTAACATGGTATCTATATGTGTATAACACGGTGTCTGATTTATTGTGCTATACTCTGAAGTGATTGTCGCATCAAGGCGGACAGTAGATGGTTTCATTCAAAGATTTGCAAGAAATCGTTCCCGAAGTAGAAAAGAAATTTCAGTTTAGATCCTGATCAGTACTTTTAGGGAATGCCAGGCCGTCCGTTGGCTGCGAATTCCGTCAAGTCGTTGAATCGCATTCTTTGCAGTTATGGCGATGTGCAGTCGATTGCAGTGGTCTTGAAATTCGATCATGAAAGCACGACCGGCGCCATCTTTTATTATTTTGCAACTTTGTATTCCAGATCTCGAAGCTGACGGGCAGCCGCTAATGAAATGTGCCCCGAAACAATTTGTAGAATGTTAGAAAAATTGTTTGTCCACTGAATCGTGCTGTACACTCGATTCATTCTTTTAACCGAGGTACATCCGTCGTTGATACAAAGCTTCGACTGTAAATTGTTTTTTTTTTTTTTGGTGCGTTTGCTGCTAGTGCAGTTATCTGGTCAGAAGTCAAATGTTTTGCACATTAATTCCTTTCGTGATAATCACACTCTATCAAAGATCCAGATGAAGTATGATTTTCGCCTCTACGCATTCCACCGTAGATTTAGGTTCGTGTTTCATCTCCCTGATCGCGCGGTTACACCCCATCGAGAAGAGCGCAGTAGCTGATGTAGTTTTGCCTCTTGTGAAAGGCCTTCTCATTTGATAGCTGGCGGATCGGTGTCGACTTCTTCGACGCTTGTATTTCTTAGCGGTTGCAGCGTGCTTGAAGTCGGTGTAAATCTTTGTCCACAATGTGTAGCGCGCTGGATTTCTGAAGCATCGAGCCCTTAAAAGCGTGTTATCATTTCTCACTCGTTTCTTTCATGGTTCATGTCTATTTGGAAAGTTGATGTAATTTTGATTCGAGCCAACGCAGTATACCTTGGGCAGTTTTCGTTTAACGGGATGCTTTCCAGTGGCGCTACTGCATCAGGCTGGAGAACCTTGGTGAACAAACTGTTCAGTTGAGGGAGCGCCACTGGAGAATATTCAGCCTTTCTGGAACTCTCGAAACGGTGCGAGGGCGTGGTGTTGTCGGACAAGAGCCAGTGCTCTGCAAAATGCAGCCTGCCTTCCAATACAGCAGCCACGTGAGCTTGCAGTCCCCATCTGGACACATGTGGGGAACATTTCGAATGGAACGCGAGGACGGTTTCGGTTTCGATTGCAGAATCCCTCCTTTTTCTCTGGAAAGCAAGCAAGAAAAAGCTGAAAATCCTCCAGAAGCATTTTGAAGATACTTATTCGTTGCTTACTCATGAAATTTGTGGAAAAAAAAATACATGTGTTTACACAAACCAGACTTGTCTGTTTGTTTTTTTATTGGCTGCTTGTGGCTTCTCATGTGAGACTTTGTGATACGTGCTGTATCTGCAGCTATTGTGCCAAGCACGTTGGTTAGAGTAAATGTGTCTTTATTACGTTTGCTAATCATGGGATTGTATCACGTATGCTTTCTTGTAGCATATTCGATGCTGGCCAGTGGTGAGTTGAGTGAAAAAAATTGCATAGCTAAAATTCACCGCCGTTTGCTATAGTTCTGTGCCAGGATTCCGCATTCTTGGACAAAAAGACCCATCAGATCTTTAGCAAAGTAAATGACATAGAGAAAAAGATCGACCGACTCCTGCAAGGTGAGAGAACTTTTCCGGGGCTATTCGAATTTTGTGTGGGACATTCTTCCTTCATCTTTGCAAGCTCTATGATGATAAACATACGGGAAACCAGAATTGTTCAGCTGCAAATGGAGGCCATGACATTTTTTTTTTCTTTCGGTCCTGTAACCTAACAAATGATCTCATTTTGGGTAATCGGGTGCTTACCTGGGGGAACCCATACTTGGAGCGTTGCGCGTTTTCCAGCTGGGAACGCTCGTGGCGGAATGAATCGTGCCGGAAACGCTCCTGTGTTACTTCTATGGAGTCCGCAAGTTTCTTGTGTATGACGGACAGAACAAAAATCAGAACACTGGATGGCAGCTGCCCCTTTCAAGAGGACAGCTTCCGTCATGTCGCACGCCCCCATTGCATCTGGTCAGCTGTTTCCCACCTAGTAGTGTATGGTTCGTTGGCTTTGGGAGGTTTGGAGGATAGAAGGAGCATCTCTTCCGTGGATCCGTTACTCACCGGATAGGTTGATGGATTTTCTTCCTGAAGCGCACCCACAAGCAGGCAATTCTAACTGGCTTGGATTTATGTCTCGGCATCGTCCCCCTTTGAATCAAGGAGTCTGCGAGCTTGCGTCTTCCTGTTGGCATATTCTTGCAAGAGTTCCTAAAGAGTTAATTATACAAGAACCGCTTCGCTTCTATTAGAGGATAGAGCAGGCATTCTTTTCCTCTCAGAAATCTGAACGGAAGACCGACGTTGAATCCGATTCCTGTGCTCGTGCTTGTCGAGAAGACAGGAGCTTCCGCTGGAGGCTCTCTGCATCGGACGGATCATTTGACGGATCTCCAGTAGTTGTTGAGCTTCCCCGAAATCCCTTTGGGCTTGATTGCTGACACAGCTATTGGTCCTGCGGCCCATCCTCCCTGTCTGGGAGTTTCGAAGAGAGCGTCGTCCCAGCTTCCAGCTGTAAATCGGGCGGGATGGCATGGGGCAGGTCGAACCGAACTTTCCGAAGCTCCCACCGCGGACACCCTACTGTGGATGGGGTGGGATTGCGGGAATCGTATCGGAAGGGAAAGAGCCTGCCTGGTACCGCCTCTCCGGCTTCCTGGTTCCTTTGTTACAGTTGTCTGAGTCCCAACTCTCTAAGAACGTGCATTGTGAGGAAGTCGCAGAAAAACTCACAAATTAGGGACGCTGTTTGCTCCACTGCTCAAGCGAGTCCTACGGGTTGAGGGGAAGACGCCCTCGAATCTCCCAAAAAAGGCAGCTAGTATCGGCTCCCTTTCTCGTCCCGACCTGCACCTGTTTTCCTTGGTGACAGGGGTTTTCCTACACGTCTCTAATGTGGAAGAACAAGCATATTTTCTTTTTCGAAGAAGCAAACTTTGCCGTTTGACTTTCAGCCTGTGATCCCCACATGTTCCATTGGTCATTCGCCCTCTATTCGTCTCTCCGGACCCATGCCGTGGTGGCCGTTTTTGTGGGGATCCGTAGTTTGTGGGAGCGCCTGGCGTCAGCAGAGGGAAGCGTTTCTTTGCCTCTTAATGCATAGGAGCTATTCTTTCGGTCGTTCAGACGCAGTCCTTTCTGGAATCCTGAGGTGGTTCCCTTTCGGGGAACGCACCGAGGAACGGGAAAAGCGCGCGCTTACCTCAGCGGCCCGGCACGTTGCAGGGCAGGAGCGACGGAGAGGTGCCCGCCTGGGATCGTCGACAGCTTGTGACCTCAAAGCTCCCTTCGGAGGAATTCCCATCACGTGGCCAATGCTTGCTCAGGTCAAAATTCCCAGTGGGCATTTTGACTGTGCTTTACTACTGTGGAATATTGGAGATTTGTTGATGCTCGCATTTGTTGGCGTGTAAATCTGAACCTGTTGGCATTTCTCTTCGCGACATGTCATGACGATCGTGCAAAATGTTGACATCACACATGCAAGTTTAATCATACGATCTTGATGGACAAAGAAGCATATGTATAGATAAGATGAGAGTAGATTCAACAGGACTGACTGCGTTTGTAATTTTATCCATAAGTTTCCTTTTATTTAAAGATAGTACAAAACTGTAATTAATAATACGGTTATGATATATTAATAATACTACGAAATCATGGTGCAGACTACAAGTTTACACCCCAGAAAAATGAGTTTGTGTGCCTGGCAAAGAGTGGTGTTTTTCTCGACCTCGGGTGCGACGTGACGCGCACGGTCACTTTCGCCAATCTCGTCTGACCCCATCCCCGCTAGCGAGCCGAATCCTTCCTCAGCACGCTGCTGCCAGCGATCCGTCAGTGCTCGCTGCGGGCGCGCCCGGTTTTCACCCCCAAAGAGGGCGTAGGAGAGTAACGAAGTTCCCACTTGGGAAGTCTCCCCTTCCTTGTCTCCTTCGTTCCCCCTTCTCCGTTTCCAGAGCGCACGTCCTCTGGCTCCGGAAGGGCTAAAATCACAGCGCTGGTGTTCCATTTCCTTGTTTGGAATCCGAGCCTCTTCCATGCCTCCTTCCTCTCGGTCTTCTTCCTCTTTGTGCTTCTGCGGCCTCGCCTTCCGCGCGCGTCTCTCTCCCTTTCCCTTCTCTCACCGTCATCATCGTCTGTCCTTGCCGATGATGGCGCCTAGACATCATCTCTTTCCTCCCTTCTCCTTCAGGCGATCCGCGATCCTTCACGTGCTCCCTCGTCCGCTTGGCGTCCGTCCCTCTCCTTCAGGCAGAGGGGGAGAGAGGGTGGTTCAGGGGGTGCCTTGCCAGCTCAGCTGACCTCATCCTCAGTTCATCCTTCCGCCTGTCTCTCCGTTGCGGGGCGGTCTTGGTTGACCTGCTGACCCGAGCGAACAATGGCCGAAGCTCAACCTTCTGGACCCGTTCTGCTCTCTTGCGTTCCTGGAGAGGTGGAGAGCAATGCGGTTGTGGATGAGTAAGAGGAAGACGATGCTGGTGGTGGCGGCGATGATGATGAGAAAGGAGGAGGAGGAGGAGGAGGAGGAAGGGGAGGAGGGACCGATGACGACAGGAGTGGTCACGATGGAAAGACGGAAGGGAAAAGGAAGGGCGGGAAAGGGGGGTGGTTAACCGGGAGACTGCCTCCGAAGTGACACGTTCTCTTCTGGTATTCCAGTTCTCCCGGCGGTGCAGCAGATCCGAAACTTGGGTAGGTGGCCGCCCGTTCCCGGGCAAAGGTTGCGGGAGGCCCCCACCTCCCTGAACTTCCAGTGTGTCCGTCACCTCCGCCTCTTTTGAGAGAACATGCAGTCTCCACCTGGGACCGGATATCCCGCCTGGACGGGTACTCGATCTTCTACGAGTGTCAGATGGGCTTCGTGTTCGAAGCCGACGCGGAAGGACCTGCCCCCAACGAGGAGGGATTCGTCGTCGTCACTTGCCGCCAGGGCGAGTGGAGCCTCAAGAGTCTGCCCCCTTGCGTGCCAGGTAATGCTCGACCTTTTCTATGCTGTACGGGCGCCATGAGGCGCTGCGGAGCTGAAGCGACACCTGCTTCTGGCCCCGCAGCTCTTCCCCGGGCTAATGCCGCGCTCCGCCTACTTCGTTCCCTGGGAGGCGCGTCTGACGTGCCCTTCGCCTCTTCCACTCTGCCTCTCGGAAGAAGGCCGGGAGCATGGGATGTCCCACTTACCCCTCTCCAAGGGCAAGAGTGCACTTGGAGCAAACGGGTAAGGGGCCAAGGAAGAGACCTTCGTTTGATCAGATGGCTTGGAGCTAATGAGCGATCTCTTGGGTTCGAGAGGGAACCGGAGTCTAGAATGCCATCACCCTAGGCACGGGAGTACCAAGGGGTAACTGCGAGAGAGGTTCCATGAAAAAAAGGAAAAGAAAGCTGGATGATGGCGAAGGCGCCCCTCTCCTCAAAGCGGACGCTCCCCGTTCGTACTCCTTTCCTTCGTTCAAAAGCCACATCACTTGAAGACGAGTGTCCGAAGTCTAATCGAGGATGGAGTTCCCGCCGTACCTGCGCAGCCTGTCCATCCGCTCCTGTGGCCAGGGAAGCTTGCGCGTTCTTCCCGGTCCCCGGCGTTGCCTGGATGCGATGGCTTCCCGATCCCCTTTGCATTTCGGGAAGTCTATCCTAGCAATCAGCGGTTGACATCCAGGCAACAACAGCACCTCTTCGCTTGCGAAAGGAGGAGGCATTGAGCGAGCGAAAGGCATGCAAGGAAATCACGTGCGACCCAATGTGAAGGAGAGGGGAAACCCTTCGCCACCACAAGGGGTAGACGCGCGCTGCTGCTGCTGCTGCGGCACAACCATGAGTTGCGTCTTTCGGAATCGCGTGTCGTCGCGTCTGTGTCCGTCGAAGACAGGGTGCTCTCATCTTCACCGCTGCCCAGAAACTGCGCAACTACAGAGGCCAGATGCTCGCATGCAATATACCTCCTTGGGAGCACCTGACGATCATGCCAGGGGTTCCAGGGTGCAAGACGGCGCTGCCACTTCTGGTCCACCTAAGCGAGGACACCCCTCCGCAGACACCGACGGAGTGGAGCGGGAATCGGAAGGAGAACTCCAGTGCTACCTACCATTGCCAGAAGGGCTTCATAATCGACCCAAACAGCCGGCTGCTGGGCTTCGAGGAGGATCCTCTTCTGGTCACTTGCAGGAATGGCAGCTGGTCTCCCGGAGTCCTGCCGATCTGCGTGCGAAGTAATCCGGGCAGAGGGACTGGGACGGGGGCGGTATGGACCTCGTGCCTGACGCCGAGGCCCTTGTCTCCCTAAGCCTGCGACAGCGATCCACCTTTGAACTCCGAGGTCCAGTACGCCACGAAGCAGCAGCGCAACGGTAGCTGGATAGAAGGAATGAGCGTCGAGTACAAGTGCCGAAGGAGTCCTCAGTACCGATTGTACCCGTTCTCGGAGGAGATGTTGCTCAACTCCCTCTTCAAGATCTTCTCCACCTGCATCCAGGGCGTCTGGGTTCCCGACCGCATCTCCACTCCTTGCGGTGAGTGCTGAGTAGGCCGCCGCTCCTCCTTCCCAACCTTATGGCTAAATCCCTCACAGTTCTGAACCTGGCGTACGGTAAGCCAGCACATCAGATCAGTGACTTCCGAGGGATTTCCGGGAACGAGCCTCCATACGTTGCTGGAAACGCCGTAGACGGGGTGATGAAGAGGGCCGCCACCGAATTCTATATCTCTGCAGCAGACGATCCGTCATCCGTCAAGGCTGTTTGGTGGTCTGTGGACCTGGAAGAAGTGCACAACATTTCTGGCATAGTCGTGTACCAGACAGACGACGGTAGGTGTTGTTCTGGAGACCTTATCCTAGCAGGTTATCTCTTTCCCCCGTTTTTTTTCTTCTTTCGCCCTTCCCGCCCACTCCTTTGTCTTTTGTTTTCCCCTTCGTCGAATCAGAGTACTGCGTCCACTTCCACCACATCAAGGTGTTCGTCACCCCTTTCCGCATGGACATTAGCTCTTTGACTCTTGAGGAACGATACATGTGCTCTTCATTTGAGGAATTTCCCCCTCTCCGTTGCCGGAAGAACAGAGTGGTGATGGTCTGCAAGCACGCCATCGTTGGGCAGCACGTAACGATCGTGAGTGACAGGCCTCTGTACGGTTGCCAGTTCGTGCCTCCGGGTTTCGAGTGCCACGATGAGATCACTTCAGTCCTGGCTTTGCACATGGCAGAAGTGGAAGTGTTTGCATCATTGCCTTCTCAGTGACAGATCGAGAATAACCTTCAGTAGCAATATACTGTGTGTTGGCTGAACATAACTTTCAAGAAAAGGAAGAAACAAATCATGGACAAAATATTGACGAAGTTTTCCATTTGTTTCAGGATAGCGTCTTCTGCCTTCGTCTTCTTACAGCCCATTTTCGTTGATTCAGTGATGGAAACCGAACGTTCATTTCTTTCTTTTTTTCACTCCTAATTGCACTACTAGATTGTTCTGGTAATTCCTCTGCTTAGGGAGAGACAAAGCAATGGAAGAATTGAAAACCTTCGAAGAGTGAGGTTACACAGTCTTCCATCCTCTCTGGGATTGCATCAACTAAACGAGAAGGTTCTAAGACGAATCTTGGATTGTTTCATCTGACTTTAAATGAAAGGCAAAAATACCTATGCAAGACATGCACACATCGACGCACCTCGGGAAATCACACAGTCCCTGCTCAGCACCATATTTTCATCTCTGAGTTTCTGACACGCACTTTCTACATGTACCACTGGGCTCCTTTGCGTAACAGACGATCCTACTATTTCCAATGAAATCTCCATACTAAACTTTTCTGCCTAACCGGACTCCAACCACTCCACATTCACTGTTTTGTCTACCATTCGGTGAAGATGTGATGCATCGTCAAGGGTCTTTCAAAGTTGGTGGCTCTCGCTCTGCACTCGAAACAAGCACTCTTTAAACTCGTGAACTCTTCGTCCTTTCTTTATTAGTCATAGAGGTCTTTCTGAGGGTGGGCGGGTTCTTTTAGTCATTCATTCTATGCAATATGCAGGAAATTTATGAAGGAAGTAGGAACTTTGATTTCCTCCTTCCAATCTGAAGTCTGCACTTTGCTTTCATGGACTTTGATTTTTACTCTTTCAGTCAAGACCGCAAATTTGCTTTCCCATCTTTTTTCTTCAATGTATTTAAGTTGAAATATTAATCAAAATACTTTGTTCCTTCATTAAAAAAACTTTTCCGGAGATTAATTTCTTATCGACACTGACGTATCTGATTATTATCAATAAGTGCTACATTAACGATAAAGTTTCCAATATCATCGGAATGGATTTCACATTTAGTAAGCTTCTCTGCAGAACTAAGAGGAAGAATCCAAATTGTTCCTAATAAAATCTTCGCTTGCTCACATCTGACAATTTCCAAGGAAAACTCCACCTTTTTCAGATACACTATCCTTTGAATTCTTGATGCAAGTCTAGAAGTCTACTTTCCTAACATTTGGAGCTACTTCCCTACGCCGCTTCTACTGATTGGCTGGAGTTTCGTTCCAAAACAAATTCCCAATTAATCTTCAAGGGACTTAGTGGATATCAGAAACCAAAAAAGCATGACATGAGAAACAATCAAAGTCATTCAAATCCAAATCAAGAATTGGAAATTTTTTTTTTTTTTTAAATGAAAAGAACAAATACAATGGATACAAGGGATGACTGAATTCGGATTCATACAGGTCAAGACTGAATACAAGGTAATCTTCCAGATCCGGAAGTGAAGTCACCAGGAGTCACTTCTGCGAAAAAGAAGTCAAATTCTCTAAGAACACAGACAATGCTGGTACATTTTCGAAAGTCACTGCTGAAATTCACGAACAATGCAAATATTAAACATTCAGTTTCTTGACATCAAAGAAAACGTATAAGGACACATGCAAACGACATATGTGCACTACATCAACTTTGAGGTTTGCATTCTTAAAAGAATGAAAGCGAAATTGTTTAGAATACAAAATTCAACTTGCTAATGGAGACTTCAGCAAACTTTGATAAGGATAAAAATAATACATATATGAGAAACACATCTCAATAAAAGTAAAATAATGGTTTTGTCGATATGGAATTCTTAAAGTTTTTGAATATATTTAATATGAGAAAATGAGAAAAAACTATCCAAACCTAGAATTAAATCCATTAAATCCATTTTAACAAAAATCATTTCTTTTTAGATATTTACACATGTAAAAAGTAAAAACACCAATAATTTTATGCAGATTATGCATCTACTGAATAATGAAAAGGGACGTGTTGGATAGGATTTAAATCCGCTTGGTAATCACTTCTGTCCCATAGCAATTCTATTAGCTTTTGTTCTATATTTGCAAAACAGCAGTTCTGAAAAAAAAAAAAAGAATAGTAAGCAACTTTGAGAGTTATAAGTATTTATGCAGAAAGAATGATCTCGCAATCTTAAAAATAGTGCCAACAAAGAATTCGTTCATTTCATTTCCATTGGAACTGAATATCCTGAAAACTTAAAAAAAGAACACTTTCTTGCTCACAATATTCAGGAATTACTGGAGTATTTTTATTTACCTTCTTAAAAAAGAGGTTCTAAATAATGAAGAAATATTAAATGGTTTAGTCATTAGTGTCAGTTTTAAAATAGACTTCAAAAAAAAAAAAAAAAAGTATCAAAGCATACTTTCATAAAACAGGGGGTGGATTTCTCGCTAGTGCATATGTATTTTGATTTTCCTTGACGAATAAGTAAACCGATGTTTTTATTTCATTCCTCTATAAGAAATAAAATCAAAAGAAATTCAATTCAGTAAAAGGATTAAGAATGCGATTCTTGTTGTTATGAAAGCACTGGCGTTGATTCTATAACGGGGCAATTAAAAAAAAATAAAACAAGGAGGTAATATTTGAAGAGTAGTAGAATTCGAAATTCCAGAAATGCTTGTATTAATCTATGGCATGGTTTTGAAGTTCCTCGGATGATGCTTATACTTATATGCTCCAAGACGGCAAACATTCTTCTTAGGGAAGAAGAATAACAGTTATTGAGTGAACGATTAGTTAGTTATATTCGTTCATCCACCATTCACTTTTCTGTAATGATTTTGAGGGTTGATTACACAAATTCATTAATTTTTGAAAACAGAAATAGTGGCATCAAACGTATATGTACTTTGGAGCGCAATTCTCTGGGTATCGATAGGTTGGAAACATGAAAAGCAAGCAAGAAATCAACGTAATTAATATTTTTCTGCAAGGACTTTGCATTATTTACACATTTGCATTTGCATCATTGTTCATGCAGTTTAGAGGTATCTTTGATTTGACCTAAAAAATCTTTGGTTTATTGTTATTTAGGTTTGTATGGTCCAGGCGGCATAGCTCCTATAAGTTTAGAGTGCAAAAAGCAAGAATTAAAAGATTGTTTCTTTGAAAATCCCACGTTTCTTTGGTTTTCGTCTTATGTTGATCTTAATATCTATAATTCGGCCGAGCTGCTAATTTTGGTTGGAATGCTGTTTTCCTTTTTAGGGTAATGATTTTCTTGCTTTTGTTATCAACAAATACTGCTGAAAACATGTTGATCACCCATCATTATAAATATGTTTCAGATTTATGTTTACTTCATGTGCCATATCCCTATTTTTTCTAATAATGTGGAGCTGTTATCTATCCATCTATCAAGTAGGGGGAAAATTTCTTCATACAGAAAGGTGATTAAAAAAAAAAATTAATAATATTCATATGTTACATTAAAGTGATGCTCTGTTACTTGAATCTGGTTTCCTTGCAATTTTTATAGCACCTTTATGGCACAAGAAGGTCAGCAAGAATGTTGGCATAAAAAATGAAATCAGAGTTTGGTTGATTAGATGGTTACTTTTTCGTTTGACTTTTATCTCAGGAATTAATAAGCTTATTAAAAATTGTTCCATGTGGTGGAACTTAACAGGTAAATTGATAATAATTAAAACGTTAGTAAAATTTTCTAGCTTTGACTACGTTTTTTGAAACACACTGGAGTCCAACTCCTTTAGCATGGTATGTACATCAGCTTCCTGCACCCTGGTTAAAATTGCTTGCTGCAGCTCAATTAGTTTGTGAACTTGCCATCTCTTTCTTTTTCATCTCGCCCATTCGCAATCTAAGAATTTTCAGCTTTTATTTGCAGGTGATTGATACTAGTATCTACACTGAAGTGCACTATTTCACATTAATTTCCACAGGTCATCAAGCAAGTGTTTTCTATTGTTACAGTAAATGGAGATTTTCAGGGATATCTAATTCTTGTTTTGAGCATATGTCTTTTGGACAACCAGCATTTTCGGAAAACAGGTGACTAACTGACTGTCTAATTCATTAATGTCTGGTGATGTGCCCACAAGTTGCCCACAAGTCAAGAAGTCTGATGGACTTTATGGCATGGTTTGGTTCGTGGTTGCTTTTGGTAACTGTCTATGCTAGTTTAGTGTATTGGATTTCATTCTATTTTTCCTTCACTTGGGATCAAGGCAATCTAGATGTATCCATACGTAAGTTCATTCTTTTATTTGGAGTTCACTTGGAGATAGGTTTTGGAAGAGCCACTCTGCTGCAGCACTTCCAGGCAGCAGCAGCTTTCAGCATTACATTGTTTACTGTCTCTCTGGTCATTGATATTGTTACTCGGATGTTTCCAGTTCAGTCTCCAAAACACTTCAAAATACACAGAGAAGTCTCTCTCTTGAAAACAGTTATAGATTCTGGTTTAACGTATTGTCTCTTTGTGCTCACATTGGTATAGTATGACTATGATTTCCTAATCATCAGTTTCCTCCAAATGAAGATCCCCTTTACAAATAATGAAATGCGTCAAGCTTGGCAGCCTCCTGCCATGCTTACCAAGATGCACACTCTTGTGGAGCGTTTCCATTTGGCTGGCACTTATGGGAGTCTGAGTGCTTCTAGCTTTTGTGTTCAAGATCGTGTGCAACTGATCTTTGAAGGAGCTAATGGAGTAAATGGCTCATGGCATCCAATTCACTTTTTGTATCAACCACTCAATGAATTTGATTCTCCATTATTTATTGGTGAGGACCTCGTGATTGAGTTTTTGTTAATTTCAAGTGTTATAGCTCCTTATTTGCCACGGTTAGAATGGCAATTAGCCCAAGCAGCCCAGTCTTCAATCAAGGAGAATCCTTGGTTGCTGTCACTAATTTTACAATTGCTGCACAATGAACATGATGTGCTGCAACTTGTAAACCCTCTCCACCATCATGAGCAGTTTGCATGGTTGCGAGTGCAGGCATACAAGTTTCAATTCACTGATTGGGCTGAGAGGTAGGCCACGTTTTGCCACTTTGTAAGTTCATCATTTGCTGATTGAAGGTTTGGTCCTAATTGGTGGAAAAAAAATCTGGCTGGTGAATTCTTAGCTCCTGTGCACAAAAAAGATAATGTGATGATTAAGGAACAAGAATTTTTGAGAAAATTCAAAGTTCCTGATGCTTGGAATCAAATGCTATCAGTTGTGAAACAAGTAATGAGTGGCAGTGCAGGTCATCATGTTGTGTTTTCCATTTTGTCTGTTGCTTGTATTCTTAAGCTGCTCCATAACAAATGATATGATGTTGAGGTCTCATTTGGGGCTCTGTTATAACTGGTTTACAAGCCTATAAATCTGCGGGTACTTGAGATGTGAACACAAGTAATATCTGTCTCCCAATGATGCTAAGAACTACTTCATTACTGATTCTTGATATACTGTGTTCAAGATCAAGAGTGTGTTAATGTTTTTTTTTTTAACTTTTTTTCCGAAATTAATTTTTTTAACATAAATCAAATTGGGATGTAGGGAAAAAATAAATAAATGAGCACTTATATTTTATGAATTTTTTAGTACATGTTTTTTGTGTGAACATTTAACCAATATGTGATAAGTTGATTTCAGATTTTGACATTCTGCTTCTGGAGACTTTCGTTTGATTATATAACTTAGAGATTTACCTAGTTCGCAATGTTAATTGCATTTGTAACAACCAAATTTGAGTGCATGTTTGTCTAGGGATTCCTAGGGAGCATGGGTATACAATAAGTGACTTTAAATGTGTTGGTACTTGGTAGAAGATAACCTGAAAATAGATCAGGAAAAAAATGATCACACAATTCATGTACTAATTACAGTCACTGTTGGACTTTTGATCTTTCACATCAGTAAGTTCTAATTTGATGTAATTTCCAATGGCTTCAAAGAAGTGTGGTGGTGGTATTTCTCATGATTTCATTTTGAGTAAGCCTACAGAAAAAAAGTCAGTATAGCTATTTTTGGTGATGATACATGCATATATTTTTTTTAAAAAAAAAAAATTGTCAGCATGTAAATTCCGAATATTTCATATCAAATATATACTTATTGCTGTGCACACAACAGAGCCATTTGCGTACTTGTTCGATTTTTATGTGATTGTAGTGTATCATTTGTAGTTGTAAGCAAATTTGTTCTGATAATAATTAAAAGATTTCCATATTATGAGTGGATGTATATAAAGAGTATAAGTTTCTAATAAAATAGCATTAATCATTTCAAAATCGAGAGAAAGTTCAGCTGACTCAGTAGATTTCATGGAATAACAGAAGGGAGCAAAAGGTGTTTTTGAAGGTGAATTACAAATGAGATTTTGCTTCCACTTTTTTTCAGTAAGTTATGTATATGTACAGTAGTTGTCTTGATCATTCCAAACATGCATTGAAGGAGTACTATAGAACTTAAGAGAAATTTATATCAATTAGAAGGTGATTCTGCTACTATTTCTAACTTCGAAAATGAAATCAGCACTATTTATAAACTTAAGATGCGTTGGGGGCTGAGATAATCACTCGATTTCATCCCATTGCTTGATATTCATCAGTAAAACATAATAGGTTTGAGAGAGCATTGTTTTTCAAAAGGTCCTACATTGTTAGCTGCTTATGCCCAGACTTTCTTATATCATGTTAGTCAGATAAATTCAAACCATGTCTATGATCATCCAAAGGAATACTTGGTTTGGTCACTCAATTAACAACAGAAACTTTCTAAGTTCTGATTTAAAAATCAAACTAGTTTTGAAGGAATAATCTGTGAAATATTATTGGGATTTTCCCATACTCTGATAATGCATGCATAGTTGATTGCAATGCAATCCAAATGCTTAGTAGGAAAGCTGTACTGTAGGTCAGTTGTGTTGATGTAGTCAAGATACTAATGTTGTTTTTGATAATTAATATTGAAGATAAGAATGAACAGATGTTATGGCCAAACACCTATGGCTTAGAACACTCATCAGAGACACTTCCTGAAAGACTAGTAGTATTATGCAAGTAGTAGCATGGCATGTAACAACAATGTATAAAAAGAAGTGGAAGATTGTGAAATTTTCGGATGCTCTGGCTGTCACTTTCAACAAAATAACATTCTGGAAGTGATACAGTGGTCAAAGCTGTTTGTGCTACCATGTGATTTGTTAGACAAAACATGCCAATGTCTAATACTATTGATATTGACTTAAAGACCAACTAATTAATGAATAATATTTGAATATGAGTGTAATATTAGCTTCCACTTCTTTCTCAAATATTCTCAACATTCACTGAAATCCACAAAATCCCCATATTTCCCAAGATTTGTGTCTTTCATGTACCCCCCGAGTGATAGATTTCATTCTACTTCACATGAGGTTATTAAGTTCATAACCAAATGAATGTTTTCCGAACAAAAAAACTCATTTTCCAGGTGACTTTAATCCATAATCAGTTCATTTGTGATCAACTTTGAAATTTATGATGTTGTTTTCAAGATGCACGATTTTATGTCTCTTAGACTGTCAAATCCCTATGTATGAACGAGAACTTAAATTAAGATACTCAGGACTTTGGAATTATAACATTTGTTTTAGAGTTGAAACACGACTATGAGCAATGGATATCAACATCATTCGGGGATGTGTGACAAATCCACTTTAAGGTGTCATTTTCATGAGTACTGAAAAGCCTAAGGGCACAGACCAGCATGATCCAGAGAAGCAACATTTACATCCTATAAAGAGAAAGAGACAGTCAACAAGAGTTAGAATTGAATGCTGACCAAACTCTAATCCAAATCGCGGAGTATTTTGGCAAGATTGTTTTCCTTGATCCTTGCATGGGCACGTTCACGATCGCAAATTGCATCTCAGAAAGCATTGGAAGCACCCTCAAATATTGCTTATTGGTTTATTTGGAAGGAGCTGCAATTCTGCTCCTAAACTACTATTTATCAGATATGAGAATGCACGCCAAAATTAGGATGCAATTGGTGCCTACTGACGAAACAAAGCAGTCCACTTTACTTTATTTCTTCACTTTACCGATCGTCTGTTTTGAAAGCAAACCTACAGAGCTCCCGTTGCTCTCAGAAACGAGAACAAGGATTAGATGCTGCGGTCTGCATCTCTGCATTCGTTCACCAAGTGTGCGCACTGCCCTGCTTGCGCGGAAGGAGCCCTTATCCCGGGTAAAGATTATACTTCCGGATTCAGCGAAATCAACGAAACACTACGCACTATCCGCAAGAGTACTTTATCATCCGCTCTAGCATCTGAAGAGTAGCCAAAATCCAACGGCACTACTCCGGAGGCTGCTTTCAAAACCATGTTGTTTCCTAGGTCATCATCTCGGCCATTGGCCACTTCGTCACAGCATTTCCAACCTCTTCAGAAGGCAATTACGACACCCTTTCGCACTTCCGGAATACATCTTCGTGCCTTGGCCATTCCTTTCTGCACTTTGACCCAACTTTGATGCGACTTTGAGAACGACGAATCCTTTGGGATTCGGAATTGTGGATCCGCATGCTGGAGATGGTGGGTTCACCGGTAAGTGTCAGCGCAGCACATCGGGAAACAATGTGCGGAAGAGATGAGCAGCCGACTTGGCTGCTCATCTCTTTCCGGGGCATCCCAGCAGCAACATGCCCAGAGACGCACCACAATGCTCACAGAGCAGCGTTTGTTGAGCAGCAGAACTGCTGGGGCGCTACGCAAGTGGTGCTGGCTGGTTTTGCTGCTCCGCAGTACGAGGCAAAGTGAGAACACGAACGCATTCCGTTCGGAAAACTCGCACCGGACCGGATTCCATCGCAACTCCGAATCCGACCGCTGGGCTGTCATGGCAGCTGACTGGTCGCAGCAGCGTCCGTTCGTTTTTCGAGCGGAGAAGATAAAGACGTGTCAGCTGAAAGGCGATAGTGAGCCTCGGAAGCATTTATTTAACGTTTCCTTGCGATGCGAAAAAGAACGATCGATGGGAACACATGACATCCGGATGTGGTCTGCAATTCCTGAAACTGCCCTTCCCGTCCTCAGTCTCGAACGAAAGCAGCGAGGAAAGATCGGTAGCGCGGCCGCTCAGGCCTCCTGGCGATCGCGGTTGCCACCCAGGGGAACGCAACCGCACAGAGTAGAGTTCCGATGAGGAAGCGCAAGTGGCAGAAGAGATGACGATCGCAGAGACTGGAGAACGACAAGTGAGTGCAAGCAGGAAGAGATCCTCTAAGGAAAACGGTCGGGCGTCACGGACAACAACCGGACTCAGGTAGAACCAACGGAGACCCTCGAGGTCAGGAGGAAACTACGTGGAACAAATCATTGCGAAGCGAACCGAAGACGATGAGGAAGTTCGAACGGACCAACTACTGGGGCAAGTTGGGAAGTATCTTCCAAATGTTTCGTAGAAGAGTCTAGGGGGCAGTATTTTCATCGGAACATCTCTTCTGGAAAGCTGGTTATGTCTGAATATTTAACGTTTGAAGCGCTCTGAGGGTGTGAACTCTCAGTGCTCTCGGAATGTCCTCAGCAGAAGTGTAGGTCACTTGTGGGAAGGTATAGGAAGAAACCTGATTTCTGTGGTGCGTGTTTCAGTTGTCGATATCTCATGATCGCATGCCTAGATAATGATCACGCGGTAAACAGGTACAGGTCTGACAGAGCAGTTGGATAGCAAAAAGAAGTTGAAAACCTGGGTTCCCACATAAGATTATAAAATCAAAGACAAGATCCCTGCTGCGTGAAAAAAAAAAAAACAACCTTAAAATGGTCTGCTTTGGTACTCCAAAGGAGTTCTACATGAAGATTACATTTTTTCAACTGATGAATTAGTGCAATAGTAGTTTTTGCTTTTGAGAGAGGTAGAGGTTATGAGCATAAAGTGCGAAACTAGACCGCAGGAGGATTCGTCACCATGGGGATTCTGCGACTGATACAAGTTCTCGATCCAAAATTTCATGAAAAGAAAACTGAATAGCATCCAGACTCATCACTGGGGGACACTGCCTTTTTTTTATCACACTAAAACTCACTTGAAAGAAGCCCATTTGAAGATAGTGCAAAGTAAGTGCGTTGACTTTGTTCTACGTTAAATAATTGAAAACGGCTTTGAACTACAGAGAAAGCAGAAAGGGAGAAAGGCTCTTCATGCAGAAGTCAAAGATGCGTATTTTAAAGGGTATTACTATCAGTACGAAAATCTGCTTTGAAAATTATTCTTATGTGAGCTATACACGAACGGATTTAATTGCTGTCTTTCTAAGTATGTATTTTTTATTGTCATGTTTGAAAAAAGAAAAAACAAAATGATGTAAATTTACAAACTGAAAAGAAAGTGCTTTATTCGCAGCCCTGAGGTAATGTTGGCTATACTGGTCAAGAAAGCTTTTTTTTTCAGAGTAAGGCTGGATTACTACAATACGGCTGGGTATATTTTGTCCTGTATAATATCTATTCTTTTGTGATTCATAAAGTTTCCTAGCTCATCAAGATCTACGACACTTCCTAGTTATTACAAGACTTTTCGATTATGTAAAGACTTCAACTACAATAATATTTTGTTTTCATTGAGCCCAAATAAACAGTAATCGCAACTTAGTCCTTAACTTATTTGCATACATCGCTTGCCTTCAGTTCTTTTCTAGCAATATTCCGGAAAAAAGTTATCTGAATTTTTAGGTCGTTTTACCGATTACTTTGTTTTCTAGTCTTCATCATACTTTTTACAGAAGTTATGGAAACAAGACTGTTTCATTTACTGCCCTAAATGGACACATTTCTAGGGGCTGTATTGTTCTGAACATTACTAAATGCTTTAGTATATTACTCAGATGATTCTTTTCCTCATAAAATGAATGAAAATGCATATGAAATGTTTTGGGGAATAGTTTCCAAAGTCATTTGAAATTCGATGGTATTCAGTTTGTTTGCCATGCAAGCAGGGCATGTGTTATAAATAAGGAACAAAATTCTTTGTTCAAAATAGCTTTTGCAACTCAAATGAAAAAAATGTGATTTCCATTAAGGAGGTAATTTATTGCAATTGTAAATGTAATTTGCATTTGGTTTTATTTGCAACTTTGAATATTGTTTTGAAGTCAAGATAATATAGAGAGTTTAGTGTCATTTCGGAAAGTTTCGACTGCAACATATATTTTCTTTACATGCAAACTTCTTCAAAAGCTTGAATAGAACTTTGTATCCCAACAAATTATAAGTCCCTTTCGTCTAGATGAGTCTTCATTTTTCATCCTTTTTTCTGCTGAGATAGATGAATGATGAACAGTTATTTGGGCGTAGATGCATTCCGTACTCCGGCATACAAGCTGAATTCTCATGCTGCCATTCCCAGGATTTCAGTTCGAAAGTAAGGAAAGAAGATTCCGATGATGCTAATGCCTCTGTCAAGTTCTCTGAAATTGATTAACTTGAATACAATGTTACAAAGAAATACGAAATACGAAAAAATACGAGGAAAATGCACTCTTCTTTTAATCTTGGTTTGTATATGAAGACGAAATAGCACTTAAGGATGTTTTCCTTCCTATAAGAATCTCTTTTACATGCATATAATTTTCACCGTGCTTCACTCTCTTACTAGTCGGAAAATATAAGGAATGATTCCAGATTGTTCCCTCATTAAAGAATAGCTGCATTTCAGAATGAAAATGGCTTATCACAGACGAGACAATCTTACCAATTTCCTCAGACAACTAATCTTCAGGCAACTTTACTAGTTATTTACATGCTTTCAAAGTGAATGTAAGTAGTTGTTGTTATTGAAGTCATTTACATTAAAATCAGAATCAAGGAAATTGAAATTTATTAGAAACACGTCCACTCTTCTTAATTTACCACCATCCACAGTTAATTTTCTCTTTTGAAATATAAATGGAATACAAACATCAAAAGTAGCATTGACTCTTTTCTGAATAAATTTCGAATCCAATTTCAACAGCTGAATTAAGTGTTAACATTCTAACTATCTCGGACAACATTCACAGGGATGGAATCCTAGTTTCAATTTGTTGGTAAGTTAATGTTTATCAAATTAGTACTTATCCTATTAATTGGCATGGGCAAAATTGCAAAAAGTAATATTTGCGATTAAACGAATGGTCTGTGGAATGTCAGTTGCGGAGGTAGTGCTGGCACTATGTTTATCTGAGACTGTAAGACTTAAAGGAAGTTCGTGTGGCGAATGAACATGCAATGCAAGGCACGTGTACGGCAACTCTGAGCATTTGTGGTCCAGGGATTTTGCGGGCAGTGATTTCTGGTGTGGAACAACCAGATCTCCGAAGTTCTTTGGTCTGCGAATGGAAGCAGGTCTAGGGCCTGTGCCCATATGATTTGCATGTTTTGTGTAATTTTCTGATTTTCAATTCATAATTGTTTTTACATTGCACGAATAAAAGGTTTGCCTTGATGCACATGCTCACAGTGTGTGCAAAGTGCGGAAAGCCAAACAGTAGAGCTCAATTCTCTGAATATGTGTATTTGAACTACCTCATGTTGTTGCTTTTTTAAGCATAATGCACCAAAATAATGTATCCGGATAGAAACATGAAAGCCGTAAGTTCGATTTCCCCTGTAATTTTTGAGGGATGATTTGCTAGTTTTAAGTTGTTCATTTAAAGATCGTTTTCATGATGTGTCGCCCTTTCAATTGTAATCTTTTTTCTCCGGAGTAAGTGATCTCTCACTTTATTTACCAATTTTGCTGTTTTGAAATCCGTTGCCTGCAAACTCAGGCGATTGCTATGATCCATTATGTACTCCTTGATTGTAAAATGAGATTCTAGCCCGGGGGTTGCGTTTGAAAAACTAACGTGTAACCATGTTTTTAAGTTTCACGATTTTCTCAAGCTGTATAACAGGATGACAGAGTTCTGCTTCAATAGATGTGTAATTATGTTTACACAGAGGAATCTAATTTCTGATGAGGCAAGTGGGCAGTTTGCATAGATGTTTGTTGAAAACGAATATTAGGCCGTATGTGTTGAAAATTGCTTAGGCAAGATGATTGGTTGCAACCAAAAAATTCTTGCTGCATTCATGGAAGTTCAGCCAACTCTTTTGGAAAAACGCAGAGGAGAAGTAGAGATCACTGAGGCTACAGGTACAAGTCAACTGAAGGGTCATCATTAAGTAAGAAACTGTTTGCTGCATTAACACTTGTATTGGACTTCATCCTGGATAACATGCTCGTTTTTTGGTGATGAATTAGTCTAATAAATCTGTTATCAAATGATTTTGGAAAAAATGGTCACATAATACTTCCAACTTTGTTGCATATGTTTCTGTGATGAAAAGTTGTTATTAGTAAAAAATGTACAATAAGTTAAGTCATCAAATCATAAACTACTTTTGCTTGAAGGAAGTGAGAAAAGGAATTTCATGCCATGTAACAATGTCACAATCTTATTTTCTCGAATTCTGGCTATCCTTTCAGGAAGAGATTAGTTTATGCAAAGAGATTTGATATATCTTTCTGAACTGCAGTATTGGTCTTACGGAATTTGGATTGGAATTTGTGAAATTGTTGTTGACTTTCAAATCTCCGTGGGATTGTGTTTTTTGTTTCCTGTGTTTCTCAGCTTCCATTTTATAATATTTTGATTACACATTCAATTAAAAGTTGACTGAAAGTCATCAGGTTTTGAATGAGAATTTGTTGTATCACATATAACTAAACTACGAAGTGAAAGCACACACTCATTGAACAAGTGTGGTTTAGTCTTTGAGAAAAATGTGTGGGGTTTTATCATTCCTTTATCTGAAATAAAATAACCATCTTAAGTTCTCTCATTATAGAACAGACAGTTTTGGCAATAAAAAACTTTTATGTATAATGTATTTCATTTGAAATTATTTGGGTCATATGACAATTTAATATTACATTTTATTGTAGAAAGCAAACTTAATTTGAAACTAAGTACACATCCATCCTGATTGTCAATCACTGTTTGATGGTTCAGGTGCCCAAGGTCACCCTGTACTGGCAGTTGAACTCTATCAAGGAAACAAGAACCCAAATGGTGAACAAAAATATGTATGCATGCGTGTTTTTATGTGTATACTTCATTTCACTTTTTAGTTTTGATTCTTAGAATCCCACACACCATTCCTTGTGTTTGCATGTACCTGCTTTAATGATCTGCCAACATAAACATCCCTGGATAATATTACCTTCCTCAAAAATTATCCGTTTTTCAGTTGACATTGAAGCTTGACTGTATGTGAATGGTTTTTCTTTTTTATATTCAAGCTTCAAAATGAAAGGAACGTTCATGTTTCAAACTGGGGTATCAGCTGATACCCTAGTTTAATATATGAACGTTTAATCAAGTTAGATCGCAGTTGATTTCGAATTAGTAGGCAGTCATAAGTTCTTTTAAGGAGTAAGGGCTTAAGTAGGAAAGCTTTTCTTTTAGAACTATGTTCAAATAGGTGTTCCGATGATGTTAAATTGCAACATGTGTGAAAGCGTGGAGCAATAAGAAAGGAAACAATAAACTTGCCTGCTCTACACTTCTCTTCGGGAAGACCTATGAAGCGTTTGTAATAGTAATGGATTGGGCTTGTGTTCGGCTGCAAATTGGGTCCAGATGATTGAGTTTGCAATGAATAGGATGCATTCATATCGTGTCACATGGTGACAACATGCAAGGCATGAGTATTGCACCCGACATTGAAAAAGGACTGTGGAGCCAGAGAAATTTTGCATTTGTTTCGTACGGAAATAAGTGTTCTCGAATGTTTTGCTTGAGCAAGAGGATTCATAATGCACTGGGATGGAAGTTACACTCACAAATTTCATTGCCTCCTTTTACGTATGAATGAAGACCCTAAAATCAACGTCTGGGAAATTCGTTCTGTTTGGACACTGATTTTGAGCTACGGACAGAAGACACTTTTCCACGAAGGGATTCAAGACTGATTAAACTCGGGGTTATTGTGCCAGCATAAATGAATGGATGAGATGGATCCCACGAAACTGGGTGATGTCCAGCTTCCATGAAAGCTTATGAAGCCGCATTTTGTGAGCATCAAGCGTCATTAATTTCATCCCCGGTGGGTGTGAGTAATCTTACTAAGGTATTAAACATTTGAGAATCATGGCATTATTAGAGCATGGTAGCGAAGGCATCTCATTTTCCGGGTGCTTTGTTACTTTGCCTGTTATCAGTCTAGTCCGTGAAGTGGACCTCAGCCACTGGTCCACCTTCCGTAAAAGGCAAACGTCGCTATTCAAATCAAGGAAGCACTTTGATCAAGTGCACCGTTGAATCCGCGTGGGTGCGAACCGTGACTGCGGTTCGAATGCACCCATTCTGCTAACTCTTGGAAACAAACTGACTTTTGGGTGGAATCATATTTCGTGCATGATGAGACTACAAGAAATACTACACTTTGACTACGGCGTGCCTAACTGGGTTATTGTTTATCTGCTTCTAACGTACTTCCTTCAAATGTACTGTCTTTTGCGATGGTAAACAGATGCCAATGAATGATGGATAGCCCGCGCTATCTCATATTTCATCTTTTGTGACAGAATGGCTGTTCTCTGTGACTATGCTCTGCAGTACGAGCACTCGCTTTCTGTGCACATTGCCCTTTTGAAAGATCCACTGCGAGGTGGAGAGTCCCATTCGGTCTGTCCGTTCATAGAATTTATACAGCATTTTCCTCATGCGGATTATCTTACCGATACTTTCAAATTGCTGTTATTCATTCATTACTTATTCATAGTATCCATTATTTACTCATTTCTTATCTTGATTGGAATACTTGTTCCGTGCAAAGATGCTCGTAGCTTTTTCTTAAAGAATCTGTTTATGAAAATTCGTGATGTCTTCTGGAAACACGATATCATAAAATAATTTAAATTCATGCACTTGCTTTGAGAATTGCAGCTGAGATACTTAGAATAAAGTTTACTTTATTGCAAATTTAAGTCGCTCTACTGGGGAATGATCCGTAGCTTTTACATATCTTTAACCGAGGGTGGACAAATCCTGGATCAGAAGTATTCTTAGGTACAACGCCCTGGTCGGAACTCAAGATGACTCAATTGTCACAGACTATTTAACACCTCCACATTCGCCGTGCCCCCTTTGGTACAGCAATTGACCTTGGTGATTCGTGACGTGATTGGCGTTCCCACCTCGTTTCGCTCAGCAAAGGTACGTTTCCTTCCCAGACGAGGAGACTTATGGAGCATCGGCAACTGGCGTCCAATAACCGTCTTTAACAGGAAGCCAAGTTGCTAGCGAAGACATGGGCCGAGCTTCTAGGATGGGTAGCGGAATCCTTCATTGGCCCGGAGCAGTCTTACGCTGTCCCTATGGATGCCGACCTGTTCTACGCTAGCAGCTGGATCGCGCTCCATTAAGAGAGGGGCAGGATAGGCACCACGAATTCTGGATCGTCCGTCGGCCAGAGGCGGGAAGGGGATCTCTAGCGGTCGCAGTCCTTCACAAGGCATTCGATTTTCACCCGGGTTTCGCCGGGGCATTTATCACAAAAACAAACTTTAACACGCGCTGTGACTGCCCCAACGCTACAGCCACGGCCGAAGAAACAGAACCTGCTGGGTCACCGGTTCGCAGAACGGTAGGGTCCACCGCGGCAGCAGGGGGAAGGGGGAAAAACAAAAAAAATAAACACACACAAAAAAAAAAAGAAAACGTGGGAGGGTGCGGGAAGGGATCGCTGTTGCTGCTGGGGCCGTTGCATCCTTCACCGGATGCCGGTAAGCTCTCTCTATTCCTGGATTCAGGGGGGGCGATCGCGACGCCCTCCTAAAATTCGGTGGCGCGTTAGATGGCACCCTTATCTCGAGGTCCTCCCGTTGCCTTGCTCCAAGAGGCGACGATCCTGTGAAGGCAGCACAGGGCTGCTAACGAGGTCGCAGTTCGAAGTGCGTCCGACACAAAAAGGGACTTCAGTGCGCCCCAGGGGTTGAAGCAGAGGATTCCGATGACCACGGCAAAGCGTAGCCAAAGGGGCCGAAGGGCAATACAATCCATAAGGAGGTAGAGGAAGGAATCCTGTTCCCCACACCTAACGCAATTGGGGTTCAGCGCTCCCCATGTCCAATGGTGTCGCCGGGCGTTGCACGGGAGTCCCCAGTGCAGCAACAGTAGCGCCTGCCCTTTCAAGGGGAGGATGGAGGTGCTCACTAGCACCGGGAGTCACCTCAGATGTTTCACCGGAACGGTCGAGCGGCGCGCCCCAGCGCAGAAGTCCATGGGAAGGTGCATTCGGGGTTGCAGCATCAGTTAGCTGGCCCGTCTTTCACGCTCCTATCTTGTTCTCCCTTCCAGAGATTTTGACTATAACCTCCCACTTCGCCGCACCATCGCTGTCCACATCTTCCCTCAGGGAAGGCAGCGCAGCAGCGAGAGGGGTTCTTCCTTCCTACGCTCTCTTCTTCGGATGCTCCGAGCTCGGAGCGTGCAACTTCTGTAGCGCCCAAACAGGAACAGTAGTTCCTGTTCGGCGCGTTGCATGCCACTCTGCGCCCACGTGCGAACGGTTTCCAGCAACCAGGCACTACCGTTCGCGGGGCGACAGGTGATCCATCCATGGCTATTACGGTTCAGGGCAGTCACCCTTCGTAGCTGGGGTCCGCATCAGTTGATGCGGCGCAGATGGAGTGCAAGAAAGCACGTGAGTCCCGTCTTGCCGGTGGCTTGCATGTCGAGGAGGCGTGCAGGGACGCACCAGGAGGTGCTCCACAACTCCGGCACAACGGCCATCATACGGAACTGGAGCCGAAGCTCCAGCCGCACTACCTTCAGGAGTCCGAGACCTCCGTCCCGACGCGAAGCTCACAAGTCCTTCAAGCGGTCTCTGGCCCTCCCGTTGCCCCAAAGGATACGGAGCGAGCGATACGTTGCGATACGGAGGAGGTCCTTCGTCCGCTTTTTGATCTTCTCTGTGGGGGAGTAAACAAAAAGCAGGGGGCGGAGGAGAGGAGCCGCGAACGTGTTCCAAACCGCGGCCCGTTCCGCAGGAGAAACCTGCCGCCTTGGAACAGGCCGATCGCCGTCTGTACTTTCTGGAGGCAGCAGGACCTCGCTTCCGCAGGGATCTGCAATTGAAGAGGACGCGCTGCGCAAAGGGAAGTGGCGCAGGCCATATTGGAGGAAGAAGCGATGGCAAATAGCATTTCCAAATCTTCTGTTGGATTCGGAAAAGCGAGAGGACTTGCCTGGGAAGTATAGTTGCAAAACTCCAGGACTCCTCCTTCGAAGGTGATGACAGAAAGCTGGAAAAGTTGAGAGCTTCCGGCCAAGTGAAAGGATTTTTCGTTGTAATGGCAGCATTGCTCGCCTGTTTTGGTCGATCGACTCAAAACGAGGGTCGTGTTCGAGGCTTTCTATACGCCACATTGGTCTGTGTAGCGGCGAAAATTCCCAACGGAAGGAAGGCGTTGTGACATCTTCGGTCTTGGAATGGATGCGGATTTCTCCTTCACAGAACTTCTTATCGCATCCTCACCGCAATGCGGATAGGGTGGGGTGAATTCAAAGTGTTTGCTCATTTGCAGCTCCCATTGAATACCTTCAGTACTTCCTAGAGGCCACAGGTATGATCATATCCTTCGGCTGGATGAACAGCGTTATGTCGGTTCTAAATACCAACCTGGTACACGCGATGTGCGTGAGGCCTACCCCTGAAGCGGGGGCGTTGTGCCTGACTGCCATGCCCAACATGGCCGACGTTGGTTTCTTGATTGACGCGACTGCTGATACTTCCTTGAGCAACAGTGCAGCAGCAAATTGTATGAACGATGCCTTTATCATCCCTTGCGGTGGTGCTAGGGCTGCTGTTCTTGCAGCCAATGCAATGTGCACACAAGAGCGTTTCTGCGGGGCTTAGGTTGAATGCTGTGACTGCCCAGGGAGAGGGAACTCCAGTGTGGAGTAAGAGGACGCTTCGAGTAGGTCTGCATAGTGATGTCGTGCACTTTCAGCTGCTGTGCTTCAAATCAAAACCAACAGCGCTGTCGCACAGATTGGCAGGAACGCAGGGTTCAACCTCATCTATACTCAAGTGCCTCCGTGATCTGCTGGTGTCTCGTTTTGGAAAGAAAAGTTCGCTGTGTACTTTGCATGAGCTTTCATGGAGCGGTGTCTGTTGCCATCAATGGTCTCCAAGGATAGGTGCGTTCAACAGCATGCAATCTGCGTAGTACTCATGCTGCGTGCTCATGCATGCGGACGAGGCAGTCTTGGAAGTCGAAAACAATTATTTTGTTTCCGAGATGTTGCGATGGCATGCGGGGTCATCAAAAGCTGAGGAAACCTCTTGGCTGGCGCGACAGGATGAAGCCTACGGAAAGACTGGAGGTTCTTACCACACCATGTTTCCTTAGTGATGCTCCGAAGATTGTAGGACTTTGGTAATTCACGACTCTTCCAAGACCCTCTTAGAATAGCAAAGAACAAGAAAGACTGCAAGACGGTGGAATAACGATACCAGGGTAAAATCATTATCATCAGAGAATTCTGTTCTGGAAACGGAGGAAAACACCCGGTGCAATCTAGGAAGAAGATCAGGGGACAAGCTTAGCTTTCCGTTTCTCCATTCCCTGCCTCCATTTATCCTCCTCGGTTACCTTGGAGAGCTGATCCTGCAGCAAACCCGCAGTATGCGGATCGTCCACACTCGGTTAAGGACACCAATGGTAGGTCCCAAATTCTCCTTGATGAAGACCTGCGAGACATGCAGACCGGAAGGCGCGTACACTGAAAGGTCGGACGGACGACAAGCCGCCGTATGGACGAGAATTCCCGAAAGACCCCTCGTTTCTTTCTGCCTTCCCTTCAGGCGAAAAGCGTCACAGAGATTCCCGACATCGTCGAAAAGGCTGACACCATGTTTGCGGGAACGGTGAAGTGAGCGAGGGACAAGGACGGTGGTTGTTCTTGTTGGAACCGCAATGCAGCGTCAGCGGGTCGCAGGTCACCATCCCTCTGGACGACAGGAAGAGCGAATCCGTCATGCAAATACCCTTACCCCGGATTACGGGAGCCGTCACGGAAGGCTGGAAGATACGAGCCTCGCAGGAGGAAAAGAAAAAATGAGGACAAAAGTTAGGAACAGGAAGCTCGTTTCTCTCCCATTCCGCCATCGAAGTGGACGCGGGCAGGTACAGGGTTATCACGGCGACAGACTTCGATGGACAGCCGTCCCCGTTGCGACGCGACACCTGCCACCGCCTTTGCCAGCCCGGCAACCTCCGGCGTTGTCTTTGCGAGCACGCGAGTGGTATGCTCCGCGCATCCGCCACCGGCCCGACGCCCCCGTTGCCATGATCGCCGTACTTCGTCAGGGACACCCCGTCGTTGTCGCAATTGGGCGCCACGGTCGCGAGAGCCCCGCGTACCAGTCCTCCTGTTCCTCCGCATTCCGCGCACCGCCACCTTTCCCGCATGCCTGTATTGGACCACGAACGCGCTGACCTTCATTACGCTCACCTGGCAGCCTCCTCCAGCCTCGACACCTGAGGTGCGTTGACAATATACGTACTGTTGGGAGCGATAATACGGTTGCACGTGAAAACCACTAGGATCCAACAGAAGGGAGCGAAAGGATGGAGCGACCAGTCTTCTGGCGCAACATACTTGTGCAGCAGACGCCGAATACGAAGGCGCACCTGCGCGCGAAGTGCCTTTGCGAATGACGCGGTCCCGGTGACAGAGAAGGAGGTGGTCCGAAGGTCTCCCACGAGGTATTTTTTATGCTGCAGGCGCACGATGGCCAGCAGCGAACCTGAGGGACAGGAAGGATACTCGTGACTGTGGTGAGACCGGCGCTCGGTGGCGAGGGTGTGAAACTTGCGAGGGCGGCTGCCTGACGATATTAGACATGGGGTGTGCGCCACAAGGGAAAGGGGAAGGGAGTCGAGATGCAGGGGACCACCGACTGCCGGTACTTGCTGAGGATGCGGGGCGGGCTCCCGCCAAACGCCAAGCGACACTTTCTCTAGAGGAGGAGGCTGCCAGAGGGTTGTTGCGCGCGAAGCCACTGGGAGCGACGTGTGCCGACCGGGCAAAAAGGCGTGTGCCACTTTTCCTCTCTCTCAGCCCTGTATGCCACGTGAGCCGCTCCCGGAGGCGTGACCTGTGAAAACTGCTTACGAGCAAACGAGTGTTCCTCAACGGAGGGAAACCTCATGCCCTCAGCTCCGTTTATCCGCCGTCCCGGATGACCGGAAAGCCATACGATGGCCGAATTTCATGTGATGGACTCCGTGCAACTCTTGGGCGTGTCAGGGACGGCGAGCAGTAGCGCGCGCGCTTTCCCAAAGTCATCATTCCGATGAGCGGTGTGGCTTTCCCGCTGCACGTCAACCAGCCTTCCCTCACTACCGTATGTTGCTGACACCGCCAATACATTTCTAAAGTCGAGGAGATTTCTCGAACCAACAATAGATAGCGTTGGACAGGTAAAAGCAAAAGAGGATGTGGCGCCCGCTTGCTTCCCAGAAGCTGCACCCAATTATCCAGTATTTTCGCATCTCGAAAGGGCCGCGTGTCGGTAGCTGCTTGTGACCACAAGGTGCATCCCCAGAAAGGGTGCATTTCGCTGTGGCCACGCTGCTCAATAGCAAGCGCCCCACGCGATGGAAGAAGCAACACTCCGCGGTTGCGAAACTCGCGAAACTCTTCAGTAGCCGAAGCTATGGCAGCGGGAGGGAAAAGCAGTTTAGAACGGGAGAGTCAACCCGGGGATGCAAGTCCGATCAGAGAGATGCTGTGCGTTGCACGCGGACGCAGCAGGAGATCTGGGTCGATGACCCATCCTACCTGGAAGAGCGCTACGACGCCAACGGACCTCGCGAGTTTCCCACGGGCGAATTTTTGCCAAGTGTGGCCACCGAACCACGAGCCACAAAGCAGGCTTCCGAATTGCGAAGCTGCCCTGTCCCTTCGACGCCAATCCTCCACGCACAGCAACTGCCACGGCGCTCTAGCGTTGCCCTCTCGACCCATTCGCCGCGTCCTGTTCCCTCGCTTTCCAGAGTCCGTCACCCTGAGCCCTGAACCAGAGTGTTTCGCTAGAGGGCGCAATCGACCCTCTGTGCCAGTGGGTCGGTGAAGAGAACCATCAGCGCGGAGTTCAAGAAGTTTTGCGAGTTGCCTTTGTAAGGCTGTCGGCGCGAACTGGCCAAGGCAGAAGCACCTCGGGCAGAGCGAGCGCGTCTTTCCGAGATCGCGGGTTCGCTTTCGGGCGACCACATCCACTTCATTTCCCTTGCTCCGAAAGCGGCGGAACCGGTGGCCACTGCGTGAGCACCGCCATCAGACATCCGCGCGTGGGAGTGCAATCCTCGCTGCACAGTTTCCGGACTCCTGATTCAGCTCTCTCTGCCTGCGAGCATCGAAAATCGGGGTGCCTCCCTAAGTCCGATCTTCCTAACGTGGAGATGCTACCGTCCATATGCAGTGCTCGGATTTTCGATTACTTCCTGCACATTCTGTCTCGCCGAGCAGGAGTCCCTTAGGCTCTCGGCGGCATTTCCTCAGTGTGGGGAAGGCATTGCGAGATGGAAGGGAAGTCCCCTCGAGTTTCTCGGGTTGATCCCGTCCATCAGTGCTTTTCTTTTCGATTCACGCCATCTGTTGAAGTCATCTGCATCGTGCCGGAGGGAGTCTCCAGACTCTTCCTTTCTGCGTTTATCCGTTCCTCCTAGAAGCCCGCTATGACCAGCGCGCTTGGGAGCACCTTAAGCAGCGGAAAAGTCTCGCGCGACGCATACTCGAGTTCGCGCCAAAGAAGAGGCTAAACATAGTCCTCAAAGTGCGACTGCTCTTCGTGGCGCTGCTCCTCCCCGATGGCTTCGCTGCCTATTGGGCTGTCCCAAACCGCAGTGAGCATCGCCGCAACGCGTTTTTTTTGTCCCGAAGGTCCCTGGAAGTCCTTTCGTCGAAACTCGCGACCCCTGCGGTCACGCCGTTTTTGAATCCTGGAAGTTAGGAACGCACGCATAATCACTACGGTCCTCTACCGCACGAATGAAGCGCGCCTAACAGTTCGCCCCTCGTACAACCCTTTGAACGGTCCCTCCGCGCTAGTCAGAGGTGCGCACCTGGAGCGTGCGTTGCGCACATGCGAAAGAGTGCGCTCTACCATAAAAATGCATCGTCAGCCTCTCCCGACTCCTTTCCTGCCTCCACCGCTTGCCAGGGATTCTCGCATGGGAGTTTCAGCAGCTGTCGGGCTCCTCCCGAGAACCTCATCCCGCAGTGACGCATCTACAGACGGCGGCCGCGCATGTCAGACTCGTGATCAACAAGGCAGCTCGACAGCAGCGTTCCGGCAGCACGGCAGCACAAGACGCCCTTGGTTTCGGAAACGCAGACGACGGCATGTACCTCACGGGGCGGTGGTGATGCTATTTCCAGCACCCCCCGGATGATCCCTGGTTTCGTGTAACCGCATGTGGATTTCGCCGCAGCGATCGCTCGTTGTCTGGCACGCGCACCCGCTCGCTCGTGCAACCCTTCGTTTCGGAACGCTAACCAGGGAACGATTTGAGACTGCTGAGGGTAACCGAGCGCCGTCAGATTCGACCCTTACGAGTCCTCGTCAGCAGCAGCAGGCTCCGATCTCACGTGCGGAAGGACATCTCACTTGCGTGGGAGAAGGAGCGCATTGCACGGTTGCGAGAGGGCGCGAGGACGAGCGCATTAAATGGAGGTGCTGGTTATCTTGCGAAGGTTGCAGGTGTCACCACGCGAGACCACGGTCCCCGGAAGAAGGCATCTCCATCATCTGCTCGAGCTGCTGCCGTCGTGAATGCTCGCAGCCGGCTTCGCTGATGCGAAGGAGCGAACAGAAGCACCAAGAGCGTGTGATGAAACCGTAACGGTCAGGTTTTTTACGGCCAACGCCGTCCACGTGCTTGGAGCGTGCAATTATTCCGTCTCCGCGGAGTTCGTTCCCCGTCCCTGCCGAAATTTCGGCTATACGTCGTTGTTTTGGGTGCGTTTCGCTGCGACGCGCGTCCAGAAGATGCCTTCGGATCCCTAACAACGGTCAGTACGACGGACAGACGGAGAGTACACGCTATCGCCCGAGACAAAGGGAACGAAGAAAATGCGGACGGTTTCGACTGGAGATGGTCCGCTTCGTGAAATTGGACAACCGCGAACCTTCGGCTGCCACCCCCACCAGTCAGCAGCCATGTAGCCCCCATCCTGCGTCGTGGAATCTGTGCGTGGGACTGTGAGGAGGAACGAGAGTGTGCGAGTTGGAGAAACGTGACAGCTGCATCCCCATCCATCCTATTTCGTTTCCTGCTTTTCTCAACGTCCTTGCCACGGCAAGTGCCGCGGAAGCCCCGTCGCGCGCCGAGGGGACGTCCTGCGTTTCGCACTGCCCCATGCATCGGTGACACTCACATTGGGAAGCGCGAGCAAACTTCTCTCTGGAAGTATCCAAGGATCATTGAGAGACTGCTTAAGAGGGGACAACAAAGAAGCGCTCAACGCCGGGATGAGTCTCCTCCTCCCTGGTCGCCCTGCATTTCGAGTCGAAAGAAGCGCACGGCTCCATTCGTTGCCTGCGAGGAAACTTACCGCTGCGAAAGAATGCGGATAGGTGGGCTGCTGCGACCGTTGCAATGGAGCACGGAAGGAATTCGTTCTTGGGCGGACTTGGGACTCGTCACTCAAGGAGGCGCGGGTCCGTGCGCGTGAGTAACTGCGAATCGCCGTCAGCAGTGCATGTGACGAGTCACCACCTATCTGTTCTCGTGTAGGCGAAATTTGTGAAACAGGGCGATCACATGGGCTCCTGAGACCCGGTTCTAGCGGCATTCGGAACCGGGAGAGTCGCTCCTGCGAGACCCGCGTGCTGAGCACCGCCTCGACCTCGAATGCTGAAGACCTGCTCCTGCGGAGTTCGTCAAAGTTCCGTGCGGCAAGCAGATCGGGGAAGGAAGTGGGGTGCGACTCTTGCTCATCCCGTTCCCAGGAGGAAGGTTTGAACGAGCGCGACCTACCGGGACTTGCTTTCTTTGCAAGAGTGCTGTGAAAGCATCGTGAAAGCATCTTTCGGTTTTCAACTCATCGCAATCCGTGAAAGTGCCTGGTGAGGAATGTGTCGTGGCGAATCCCCGATTCTGACAGCTCGCAGCGGGGATCGATCACAGCGAAGTGCACCCGCAAAACTCACAAGCGCTATTGAGCCATGTTGAGCGTTGCAAACAGCAGCTGCCGCTGCGACCACGATCTCGTAAGATGCAAAGTGGGATGGATGAACGATTGAGCCTATGATGGATGGTAGTGACTCAAGCCATCCGCATGAGTGAAGGGAGGTGCCGCGTCAACTGCCTGACATGCAGGAAGAGCCAACAACATGCATCCTTGCGGCAGAATTTCTTTTTTGTTTCCTCATTCGAAAACCCACGTTTCCTCAGCTACTCTGCGTTCGGTCTTCCTCTTTGGCGAATTCGGAAACTCACCACTGGCAGCAAATTTATTCTGCTGGAGCAATCCTTTCTAAAAAGAGTGAAATGAGTGCAATCGCCTCTGCGAACTATGGTTCATGGCTCGGGACAGCATCTTCAGCAAAGATTGTCACTTTGACGCGTATACTTCAGTTTTGAAGCAACTGAAGATTTGATCTTCGTGCATCCCACTCTCTTTGCTCCGATCGATCATCGTGGTTCACTTGGGACCTGTTAGGGGTGACGCCCACACATCGTAACTAGGAAGCGTTTCCTTCGGCACCATCCTGTTGAGTTCATCCCTTGAGCGCGCATTCACGAAGGCAATGGGCCGTTTTGGGGGAACCGGAAGCGCGTCACAGACCTGACGAGCTCCCAGCCGCCTTCAGTAGGAAAGGGCTGCCAAATGGAAGCCAGCCCTTCGTCCGCTGGATGTGGATCGGCCGTTAAGAAGGGAGGGCGTTTCCACAAAGCCTTTTTTGTTTTTTATTTCGTGCCTGTTCATTGTCTGGTTGGACATAGTCCGTGAGAAGCTGTGGTTACGGGTAATGCAGCCTCGTCCGTTCAATCGAGTTTCAAAGAGTGGGGACAACCTCCACTTATGACCATCTTCGTATTGTTTTCCTGGGATCAAAGAGAGACCCTGAAGTAGGAAAGCGATACTGGAATTGGAAAATTAGTAGATTTTTGAAGGCTATTAAGGACTCGAGTGGAATGCGCATAGCACTGGAGGCACCTTAGGCGAAGATCATGTTCAGCATGTAGGAAACGCGAATGGACGGGAGTCGGGTTCTCTGTTGACAGAAGGCAAAATACATGGAGACATCGAATCGAGCGGACAAGAAAGAGATTCTTCGTGCTGACCGAGGCGCGAGCCAAATCCAAATTCCTCTGCACGAATCGCGATAAGAGGGGGGCGTTGATTCGAGTGGTGGAGTGCTTCCACGTAATCAGACTTGCTGACACGCATAGGCTGGTCATCAGGAAGCCCACCCGGCGAAATCGGCTCTGTGGACCACTGAACGTTGACGAGTATACACAGTTCTGCAATGCATTGATGTGTCGGTGCCAAAGGTCCTGGATCAACATCGTGAAAACATTTTCGCTGCTGAAAAGAAAAAAAATATATTTCTCTTGGAGAAGGCTGGGATTTTTCGTTTTTCACAAGCATGAACGAAATGCGAGGACGGTTGCTGCAACTTAGTGTGGTCGTTTTCCGATAGGCGGGTGGAGGCTGCTCCGGAAGACAAAAAATTACCAACGTCGTCATCCATTTACGAGTGGGCGACCTAGTAGTTTGCCCCATCGGCGGTGAGGTTACCGCGTATGCATGCTGTCCCACAGCGGCAACGAATTGCGACCATCGCAAACGCCTAACACGGAGGAATGGGATAACAAAACCAGGGTGTCGGAGTGACCAGGAGCTCTGCTGACCTGCGTTAATTCTCGCAAGGCGTGGAGGTCTCCTCTTCGTTAGAAAATCGGCACACTTTCATGACGTCGAAATTGAACCGATAAGGAACGACAAGGATCTCAGTGGACTGCAGCGGGGGACACAAGGCAAAAGAGAAAGACAAAAAAGACAGGAATGCAAAAGGATTGAGCTTCGAATTCGAGCCACAATAGGTGCGTTGAAAGATCGTTTGTCAAAGGCAGAACAAGAGCAACATCGCGTGATGTCTGGGTGCATTGGAATCTTCCATTTGCTTCAACGTGTGATGGGCTGACAATTTCAAGGTTTACATGCTATTTCTTCACCATCAGAATCGGCACAGCAAGAAAACTGAGTGTTCGGTGTTCATCATCGCGAAGGTGGAAAATTGCAAATGTGATTCGGACCGCTCAAAGGGATGAAGGGAGCGAATTTGAAAGCTGCGAAAAAAGGAGAAGCGGTTGCCTGTGAAAGTATCCAAAAGGAAAAGAAGAAGAGAAAGAGGAAGTGCAGAAACACATGTGGAATGCGTCAGCACGACGTTTTCACAGCTTCTGATGCTGCACGCGTATACGGCCATCGAAATGCCTATCGATGCGAAATCAAAAATCGTACGCCGAAATCGAAAGCTCCCCTCGAATGCACGGGAATCCCTGCAAGGGGGGTCGTTGAAGCAGCTTTCCTGGCGATTCGGTTACAGCACTGAGAACACCTCGAATGCCGTTCACAAATGAGCACCCATCGAGTCTTTCAGTTGTTATGTCGCTCCTTAACGCCGCCCTCCATGGACTGCCTCGGACGTCCTTCTCGAGAATGCTTTGAAGTGCACGTCTCCCATGGCAAGTGGAGTGCAGTGGAAGTTGGTTACGTCGAAGGTGAAGTTGCCTTGAGGGAAAGCAGTGCCGTAGCTGGGATGGTGCAGTTCGTATCTCTATATATGAGAAAGGATTTGGGATTCACAAATGACAAGACGAGCGCCGATTGCAGACGGTACGGCCGTTGAACATCTGAGAATCGCCGCAGTGCCTCAGACATGGTAACTCGAAAGAAGAGCGGACATTACTGAAGAGTCGCCTGAGAGCAGAGTTGATGGCGGTAGCAATTGCTATGCGAAAGGGGGAACATTTCGGGTGACGGTTTTGTTTGGTGCCAACAGATATAGACGAACCAATACTTTTTCCAGGGACGCGTGTGTGTGTCACCCTATATAGCACTTCTCATTCGAATTGGCTGTCGAAAACAAAGAAAAAGTGAGGTCGATCGTATGATGCCGTCGAAGAACAGTCTGGAGATCCTTAGAAATCTCAAAAAAAGGTTTCCGCACTCAAGAATGGTGGGAACCATTTCTAGCAGTCCACCTTAACGAGTCGTTCCGAAGGATCAGTGAGATGTGAATCGAATGAAATGCCTATTTGTAACACATGGTCTGCATCTAGAAAACTAATGGGTTCTTCCACGTGCTGACTCATGGTACGGGCATGAAGAAACTGCAACATATGCTTGGCTTTTTCGAGGAATGGCAGTGGGGTTATACGAAACGGAAAAGGAGGAGGACGTTCTACAGCCCCTTCCTCCAAGAACGAAGAAAGGAAGAGGGACTTCTAGGCAGGCTGCAGCTTTCTTCGTTTGGTATGAGGACGGAGCTACGCATTGCGCGACACCTCAACTCTGCGGGTCAGATATTCGTGCAATGACCCCTGTAAAATGCAGTAAATCGATGTGCAAACATGATCCTGGCAGAAGACTCAAGTTCAGCTACCGGGTCGTCATTTCGTTAGCTACAAATGATGACATCTCAAGTAATCCAGTCCGTTCTCATCCCTTTCTGTGGTTATACAAGAAATGGAGCAAGTCAGAACGGAATACCAGACCCGTGCAATTTCCAAACGCCAATGTCTTAGGTTTCAGGTTTGCCACTCACATCGCCCTCTGACCTCTTTCGGTCGTTTCCCCTCGCTTCCCGCTTTTTAATTGACTTTTGGTGTTCACGGAAGTTCAAGGGATTGTACAAAGCTATCGAACCTTCGGCGGGGGGGCGTAACGAAAACGTGGCGGCCTCCCGTCCTACTAAATGCGAGTTTCTACTCTTCCCCGGTGAAAGTGTCCCCGCGAGCAAAGATTCAGCTGTTGGACTATCTCCCATGCCAGGTGCATCGACCGCAATTCTCACCCGACCTCGCGAAGAACTCTGACCAATGGCATCCATGCTTCCTCCTAGTTGACATCCAGAGACACTGGAAGATCGCTGCTAAACAAAGGCTTCTTCTCATATTGCAAAAACGAAGACAAAGTATTCTAAACATGCACTTGACCTCATCCTATTCCGTTCCTGAAGCCAAAAAAGATTCCTTTTTTTTAAACAAAATTCTCTATTTGAAGAGAGCATTCCTCGCCACGGGAGCACCACTATGAGAGGTTGTCGTCACAGCTGCTCAGAATACGACAAGAATCCAAAGGATCCGCATATCTCTCGAGATGTCTCCCTGGATGGCAGGAATCTTCTTCTTGTTGGTCTTGCCGGGCGAAGCAGCAAACACTATCTCAAGACACCAATCTCGTTAGTAACGAATCTGCCCGCAGACCGCTGCGTGTTTTCGCTTGAAGCCATGTGAAACGCACACGCATCCATGCACACATCTACCTACCTGCCCTCCCAACCACGCGGTCACAGTCACCCAAAATCAACATCAACACACACATTGACAACTGCCACACCAAACGAATCGACTTGGGAGAGCTGCAGTGGCACACAAACCAAGAAAAGAAAAAAAAAGAACGAAAGACATAGGAGCCGAACACCTCTGAGATGTCCTTCTTCCCGAGTGTACCTTGCTTTCCACTTGTTTCTCCCCGATCCTTCCCTCTGCATGCGGGAAACGTATGACCAACTCATTCGGCGATCGAAACCATTCCTGTTGAAAGCATCCCTGAAAGCACACCAACTGAATGCGTGCAATTGCAAATTCGCAGACAGTGTGAAGCGATGCCACCAAATGACAATTTCTTCGACGGGCACGATTTTCGTGGCAAACGCAAATGGACTTTCGGCATCACGAGAGAGTACTCATCATTTCGTCATTCTCTTCAGGATCACTGATGAATGTAGTGCGGATACAAAACTCGCCTTGCTTCGCGAACTCGCGCAACGGGACGTGCCTTACTGCAGGAGAGTGCAGGAATGCCGGCGGTATGAGGAATGGGCAATGTGCCCTGGGAATCGGCGTATGCTGCATAGGTAAGCCACGAAATGATCACATATGGAAAATGGTCAAACTTCCAAAGTGATACTTGGATGCGGGCGAAGTGCAAGAGTAAACAATACCTACTTCGAGAACACGACGGACATCCTGACGACCGGAGGGACATGCCAAGCGTCGGTCCAGAAACTGAGCTCGCGTATCCAGCAATTCAGGTGAGAAAGGGGGAACTGTTCGAACCCATAGGGGGATCTCTGAGCAAAGGATGACCTTATGGATTCGGTTCCATTCAAATGTTGAGTACCGAGCTGAAAGAGCTCGTAGGCAACTCTATGAGGCCTGAATCCGCTGCGTAATGGAGAAGGACGCGAGTCTCGCTCGTTGGGAACGAGCTGCTCGTCTTCTCACAGCGGGAGGGAGCGCACAGATCCTGGAATGGTTGCCCCTCACTATCGAATCAAGATGGTGTTCAGTGCTTGAGAGGTTTGGTAGATGTGAGCAGCAACTTATCCTTGGATATTCGTTTCACCCTCGATGGTTCCCAACTGTCAGCCAAATGCGGCTGTGCCGATGACCTGCTCAACTCCTGGCATGACTTTTGAGGTGAAGGAGCCAAATTGCGGTTTCGCCTGAGACCCCTCCCGGCAACACGATCCGAAAGGCCGTCCACCGATGACGGTCAGCCGACACAGTGGAAAACACGAACGTTTAGGCGGTTGGGGAAATCGTGTCCACGGGAAGCACGTCCAGTTACATGCCATGTCAGGGACTTTTCCTCTGCAGGTTCATGACCGGCCTCATGCTGTAGGGCGAAGTGCTACTTGAGGATACTGTTGCGTGCCGCAACAGCTTCCGTGGAGGTACGCATGCTGGAAAGGAATTTTTCCACTCAAGTGGAAGGACAGTGCATAAATGGGAGTCTTCGTGCAGTTCTGCTCCTGTGAGAATCGCGCACGAACGTCCCTGAAATTTGAGCCGGCAAAACGCGAAAATGAAGGATAAGTTGAGCTCCAGCACAGAAATACTCGTACTTGGGAACCATAGGGAAACAGAACACGTGTAAAGGAAAGCAAGTGCAAAGGGAAGCACATACTGCGGCGGAAGACACCGCAGGAGGCTTTTTTCTGGGAGAAACGTTGCGTGCTCTAAGAACAGTCACTCTCAGGAGCTGCCTGAAGGGTTCCCGGCTGATCGCATTTCTTCCTCACGAAATTCCCTCTCGCACCCGCTCTGTGGGCTTCCTGCTATGTTGTCGAAGGCTACTCCACGGTGGCAAAGAAGGGGCTCAGAGGAGAAATCGTTTCTCAAGCACCTGTGAATTTCAGGATCGAACTACAGCCACTGACTCTTCGATCAGCAGTCGCTGCAACCGGGCAGTGCGACCCGGATTCGCTGGTGATAACGCCCATGGGCAGCGGATCTTTTCAGAGCATCCCATCGTCGATTTGCGGACCGAATCCGAACAATCACCGTAAGTAACTCTTTTCGACACCGGAAAGTGGCAATAAGCAGCACGTCCCCTATTCGTGGGAGACCGTAATCATAACATGCCGCTGAATGCACTACGCCTTCCAAACAGCGCCGCCAATCTTTAGAGCTGCGAAACTCTTGAAGAACGTAAGTCCTGCAGCCGTTTGCTGCTGCATAAAGAGAAATGCCACTCTTTTTTCTTTTGGAGAGCCACCGACCACTTCATGAGCACCATTTGCGATTTCGCTTCCCGACCAATGCCTTGCTCTTTAAATGCTGCTGTTTGCTATCAAATTCTGGGAGCACGATTCAGAAAATCTACTAAGGCGAGTCGATCAGGCCTTTCCGTTCGCTTCATCCCGCCGCACCATCCACGAGGTTTTCTCAGCTCTTCCTAGATCACGCAAGCAGCAGCAACATTGCAGCGGCAAATAATTCATTTTCCACCTTAAAGTGCCTACCTAAACCAAACACATGAGCATCCAGAAGCATCATCACGCCCATTGCATGTGCTTCATAGTAATTATCCTTGGAAACCTCTGATGACAACAGCCACATTCCCATGAGAGCCCATGTAAGGTACAAACTTTTATTTCCTATACGAGATACCAGCAGTTCACGAAGACTCTTGAGTGTACACGAGGTTGAAACCAGCGTTCATCGCCATGGTCATCACAACGTCGTTTGTTTTGATGTGCAGCATAAATGGAAATACGGCAGCTGAAAGTGCAAATCACTACAGAAACCTACACTGAACGTCATCTTACTGCACACTTCAGATGCTGCATCCGTCGCAGTTGCAGCATTTAGCCAAGCCCCGCAGAAACGCTCTTGTGTGCACATTGGGCTGGCCATAAGTACATTAGCCCTAGTATCACCGCAAGGGATGATAAAGGCATCGTTCATACAATTTGCAAATGCACTGTTGCTCAAGGAAGTCGCTGCAGTCGCGTCAATCGAGAAACCAACTGTAACTGCGTTGGGCATTGCATTCAGACACAACGCCCTAGCTGTAGGGGTACGCCTCACGCACATCGCGTATTCCAGGTTGGTATTCAAAACCGACATAACGCTGTTCATCCAGCCAAAGGAGGTGATCGTACCTGTGGCCTCAAGGAAGTACTGAAGGCATCCAATGGGAGCTGGAAATAAACAAACACTTTGAATACTCTGCACCCTATTCGCGTCGTTTTGGGGATACGAAAGGAAATTCCGTGAAAGAGAAATCGGCATGCATTTCAAAATATAATTTGCCACAAACTCTTCATTTCTTTCAAAATGTCTGCTGTTACACAGATAAATTCAGCGTAAAGAAAGCTGCAAAACCAACCCTGGTTTTGGAGTCGACCGACCTCAGCAGAAACCAAAAGGCGGGAAATGCCTCCTTCAGAACAGAAAACCCCAAACGTCACCCCAAACCCCACCCGATCGCATTCCTAAATCCAAGGCGAGTCCCCGAGAAACTTGCTGCTCTTTCCATGACAGCATTCTTTTTTCTCCACTACGGCATGCACAAGGTATCTTTGCTCCGCACTTCCCATTCATTTGAACATTCCCTGTCTTGCGGTGAGGTGGTACGCGAAAAGGGACATTCCCGGTGGCCACTCCAACTACACAACCTCCTTCCGCGCGCGGAACAGGAAGGGAAGCGCTTTCGTTGCTTCGGTAGCAACTTCGACGAAGCATGCAATGAGACAGCTCCATCCACTTACCCAGATACGCGGATCTGGATTCAATCTGCAACACGCGGATGGACCAGGATCTTGCTTCCCCAGCCATCGCAGCAGCAACCGTGATGACGAGCGCAACTCCCGTAGTTGCAGCGTCCATCCTCACGTACACTAAAATAGAAAAGGACGGGCTTCACTATCGCAGCTGGAAAGGGAGTCCTGGGTCTCCTGACTGTACTTCAGTCAAGCAGTTTCGGCAAGTAACCCGAGCAACTTCACGGATATCTGTCCACGACCACTGCACTGCTGGTTCATATCAGCGGACCCCGGCCGGCATGCAACGTAGGCAAAGGCGGCAGTGGCATTCACTTGTCAGAATTCACTTCAGGACTCTAACAGATTCACAAAGGCAGGAAGGAGTATCGAGGGTGCAGAAATCCTCCGAAAGTGTTTCCCCAACCTCCATCTCTTCCCCTAATTCACTCCAGATAGCTAGCCACCTCAGCACGAGATCAGCGCCGCGGATGAACTAACATTTCCCGAGACGTTGGGCTCCGATTTCATCAGGACTGTTCCTTGGAGTTGCCCCTCGCAACGTAATCAATCCCTGCCCTCTTATGTCAGCAAGAGCAGGCAGCAAATAACAGCACGGCAAGAGAAACGCGTTGCTCGGGAAGCGACATCGCAACGCGCGCGCGTGAGGTGGACGGCGGATCTCCGAAAGAGTCGCATTGGCCTTTGTGGTGCCGCACACACAAAGCGAACAGACGATCTTCAAGAGTCATACTGCGCCAAAGATTGGCGGCGCTGTTTGGAAGGCGTAGTGCATTCAGCGGCATGTTATGATTACGGTCTCCCACGAATAGGGGACGTGCTGCTTATTGCCACTTTCCGGTGTCGAAAAGAGTTACTTACGGTGATTGTTCGGATTCGGTCCGCAAATCGACGATGGGATGCTCTGAAAAGATCCGCTGCCCATGGGCGTTATCACCAGCGAATCCGGGTCGCACTGCCCGGTTGCAGCGACTGCTGATCGAAGAGTCAGTGGCTGTAGTTCGATCCTGAAATTCACAGGTGCTTGAGAAACGATTTCTCCTCTGAGCCCCTTCTTTGCCACCGTGGAGTAGCCTTCGACAACATAGCAGGAAGCCCACAGAGCGGGTGCGAGAGGGAATTTCGTGAGGAAGAAATGCGATCAGCCGGGAACCCTTCAGGCAGCTCCTGAGAGTGACTGTTCTTAGAGCACGCAACGTTTCTCCCAGAAAAAAGCCTCCTGCGGTGTCTTCCGCCGCAGTATGTGCTTCCCTTTGCACTTGCTTTCCTTTACACGTGTTCTGTTTCCCTATGGTTCCCAAGTACGAGTATTTCTGTGCTGGAGCTCAACTTATCCTTCATTTTCGCGTTTTGCCGGCTCAAATTTCAGGGACGTTCGTGCGCGATTCTCACAGGAGCAGAACTGCACGAAGACTCCCATTTATGCACTGTCCTTCCACTTGAGTGGAAAAATTCCTTTCCAGCATGCGTACCTCCACGGAAGCTGTTGCGGCACGCAACAGTATCCTCAAGTAGCACTTCGCCCTACAGCATGAGGCCGGTCATGAACCTGCAGAGGAAAAGTCCCTGACATGGCATGTAACTGGACGTGCTTCCCGTGGACACGATTTCCCCAACCGCCTAAACGTTCGTGTTTTCCACTGTGTCGGCTGACCGTCATCGGTGGACGGCCTTTCGGATCGTGTTGCCGGGAGGGGTCTCAGGCGAAACCGCAATTTGGCTCCTTCACCTCAAAAGTCATGCCAGGAGTTGAGCAGGTCATCGGCACAGCCGCATTTGGCTGACAGTTGGGAACCATCGAGGGTGAAACGAATATCCAAGGATAAGTTGCTGCTCACATCTACCAAACCTCTCAAGCACTGAACACCATCTTGATTCGATAGTGAGGGGCAACCATTCCAGGATCTGTGCGCTCCCTCCCGCTGTGAGAAGACGAGCAGCTCGTTCCCAACGAGCGAGACTCGCGTCCTTCTCCATTACGCAGCGGATTCAGGCCTCATAGAGTTGCCTACGAGCTCTTTCAGCTCGGTACTCAACATTTGAATGGAACCGAATCCATAAGGTCATCCTTTGCTCAGAGATCCCCCTATGGGTTCGAACAGTTCCCCCTTTCTCACCTGAATTGCTGGATACGCGAGCTCAGTTTCTGGACCGACGCTTGGCATGTCCCTCCGGTCGTCAGGATGTCCGTCGTGTTCTCGAAGTAGGTATTGTTTACTCTTGCACTTCGCCCGCATCCAAGTATCACTTTGGAAGTTTGACCATTTTCCATATGTGATCATTTCGTGGCTTACCTATGCAGCATACGCCGATTCCCAGGGCACATTGCCCATTCCTCATACCGCCGGCATTCCTGCACTCTCCTGCAGTAAGGCACGTCCCGTTGCGCGAGTTCGCGAAGCAAGGCGAGTTTTGTATCCGCACTACATTCATCAGTGATCCTGAAGAGAATGACGAAATGATGAGTACTCTCTCGTGATGCCGAAAGTCCATTTGCGTTTGCCACGAAAATCGTGCCCGTCGAAGAAATTGTCATTTGGTGGCATCGCTTCACACTGTCTGCGAATTTGCAATTGCACGCATTCAGTTGGTGTGCTTTCAGGGATGCTTTCAACAGGAATGGTTTCGATCGCCGAATGAGTTGGTCATACGTTTCCCGCATGCAGAGGGAAGGATCGGGGAGAAACAAGTGGAAAGCAAGGTACACTCGGGAAGAAGGACATCTCAGAGGTGTTCGGCTCCTATGTCTTTCGTTCTTTTTTTTTCTTTTCTTGGTTTGTGTGCCACTGCAGCTCTCCCAAGTCGGTTCGTGTGGTGTCGCGGTTGTGAATGTGTGTGTGGATGTGTGGGTGAGAGGTGTGTGTGAGTAGGTGTATGTATGGATGGATGCGTGTGATTGTGCGTTCGGAATAGCGTCAAGAGAAATCGCGCAGAGGTCTTCGGGAGCACTCCTTACTTACGAGATTGGTGTCTTGAGGTTGTGTTTGCTGCTTCTCCCTGCATGGCCTGAAACATGAGGAAGATTCCGACAATCCACGCACACATCTCGACAATCCTGCAGGCACTTTGGAAATGACCTCCAGTTGTCAGCTTCTTGGATGAAATTCCCTCCGATTGCGGCAATGTTTAGAAGAAAAGCTCTCTGCAAGCTAATTTTTTTGAGAAAAAAAGGATGTTCCTGAATGATGAAAATAAAAAACAGTAAGGTCAAGTTTTCTTTTTTTTGAGTGTTTGTTTGAGCGTTTTTATATCTGTTTGAAATGTCCGTTATTTGGTAACTGTCGTTTGTGGTTTTCTGTTTTGGAATCTGCAGAAATGCCAGTGGATTCAATTCGAATCATTTGGGTCTTTCGATTTTATTACATTAGATAATCCCTTTTTGCTGGATTTGTGGCCAGTTCTGAATCTGCCTCTATAGGTCTGTTTCATAAGTAACGAAGACAGTCCACAGATTCTTATAAGGCCAAACAAGAGTGGTGTTCTTTTCTGCCCCCCTCAAAGGCCGCTCTCAAACCAAACTACACGGTTCCCGTGAGTTTCGCAGGCAAATTGTCAACTGCGCCTGCAGGCACGCGGGCGACGAGATGTTAGGGAAGGATGGTGTCCAACGCAGTGCAGCGTTGCTTCTCCTTGTGATTCACATCCTGAACGTCCAGCTGACACTCAGTACTCCACGTAGGGTAAGAGAAAAAGGCACAGGAGAATAGCCTCACATGCCATGTGGCTGCATGCCTTATCGCGTTCGAACCAAAGGTGTTTTCAGTCAGTACCTCGAAAAGCTTCCGTGGTCTTTTGATTTTTGTTTTTCCTTGGATGCGTGCTGTTGCTGAGTTCCCGTTCTATACGTCTGTCGTCAATGACTGTAAATGAGATACCATCTGCAACACGCATTTGATACCCACAGCCGGCCGTTTGTGTTCTGCTGCCACCAGAATCTTTTGATATTGGAATTGACCGTGTCACTGTACCGCTCTCTGATTGATGCGCCCATCTTACTTAGGAAATCTTAATGTGTCCGAGGTAGTTGACGTCACTTTCTTTATTCGTGGACTCTCAGCAAAGTTCACCAAAATCACGGCCCATTCATGCATCAACGGAACACAGTGAATTATCAGGCAACACCACCTATTAATTAGCTTATGTCAAAGAAATTGACATTTCTTTTTTATATAGCTGCATTTCTGGGGACATATCTTACACACACGTGTGTTTTGTTCCGGGAAAAGGGTGCGCAGTATGTGCGGCTTCTACGACCTTTTCGTACCCGTAGTCCGCTGTCCTTGCGTGCTTTCCTCAGCGTGAAATGCCAAAAGCAAATAAGCTGAAAAGACTCTCTGCCTTTTACGAAATTCTTGCACTGACTTGGCTGATTCGAAACGGAAGCTTCGGCCCTTCTTTGCATTTCTACGGCACACTGAGCTCCGGATCCTTGCACTTCTGGCCCCAACTTCAAAGGGCATGCGGTCGCAGAAGAATCAAAACTCTGTCATGAGATGAAACTCTTTCTAGACGAGGAAGCAGAGGAGAACAGTCGCTCTTGAAGTCCGATTTCCTGATGCGGAAATGGGTGCATTGCAAAGGGCAAACTTTCGGCTCCCTATACCCAATCTCTTCTCCGTTGATACGGCGATACGTGACATTCGTCACCTCAAGCCCTTTTCGTAAAGTGTGCTTCCTTGATAGTCACCAATTGACCTCAGCGAAAAGTTTCATTAGCCGTCCGTAAAGTACGTCGACTGTTGATCTGCTAATTAGCGGTGCAAGATGCTTTGTTCCTTGGTTTCATAGAGTTCATGAGTAAGTAGAAAAGGAAAAGCTATCGGGTGCAATCACGGCTGTTTATTTGGTACGATGCTGATCGTGGATGAGTCTTTGATGTGGCGATAAGCATTTGCTTCCCTGTGGCAAAATTGCTATTTTGGAAGGACAATTAAGAATGTTCAATGTATAACATCAACCCCCTCTGAAACTTTGAAGATGGGGAGAGGATGGTCAGTTTATGATTTGTTAAGGCGGACATGAATGGAGCACCATCAGCTTTGCTGAGCGATGCTGTCTCCTGGCTCTGCCGGTTTCGATGTGTGGCGTCTTCCTGGAAAGGAGTCTTGGAAAGCGGCTTCTTTGTGTTTTACAGAGGAAGGGCATATGGGGTTCCTTCCAAGGATAGCAAAGATGAGCATGGTATGAGAAATATGTATTTTTCAGTCCCAATTTGCTTATGCACTCCAAAGAGGCTTGGTAAAAATTCTCGGAAATGCATCGATCTATTGTGAAAGTAAGAAAAAAATGAGAGAGCTGTATTGGGTTCGAGCTTTTGCGTGTCACCGCGAAATGGTTCATTTGACAAGGGACCCGGTTTCGAGTTGTAATGTTGGGAAAGAGTGAAGGGGTAGGATGGGGAGAAGGTGAGGTGAATCGTGACCATTTTGTTTTGGAATCAATGGTAGTCTCTGCGAATGGTGGTGGTATTTGCAATATTTGAATGATGATTGTATGATAAAGGGTGATTGTGAAGAAGTCGAGAATCGGGAGTCAGAATATATGTGCACGGAATGTGGGCTACGTAGCAACGAACCTACGCTTTCTGGGAAAGCAGCTGCACTTATCCTTTGAGTCTCTCGAAGAAGGTCGCCGTCTGACTCTTCGAAATAGACGAGTCCGCATGTAACGGGAAAACGCGAAGCTCAAGACTTTGCCTATCTGTTGGGAACGCGGTCAGTGGACGCACCCCAAACACTGTTCAGAGGTTCCTTGCTGGTATGGACGAAGCAGGTCAAGGCAGCGGGGGACGGCGCTCTGGAGGGAGGAGTCAACGAAGAAGAGTACTCTTGCCGTTGAAGCAGCCTGTGCGTGCCAACGGAGCGACTACGGATGTGCCGCTGATTCCCGGTTGGTTCGAGCAAGATTGCGAACGGAAGCCGTCATCAGGGAACGGATCAGGGATACGTAGCAACGAACCGAGGTGAGGATGCAACAAGCCACTCACGCCCATCAGGGAATTTTGCATTTTCCAGGTGCGCTGCCGACCTTTCCAAGGAAGGACATGCCCGCTTCGTTTCGCGTTCTCTTTCGTGCCTGCTCCTTCGCTGATTGAGCTGGAGACTTGAAGCTTCAGAAGGAAAGGTTGTCCACTCTTTTGTTTGAGCGCGGCCGTCCTGGAGAATCCCACAAACAGGCGAGTTGACAAACCTCGAGATATACCCAAACCACGCAGTGAGAGTGAGCAAATCCCCTTCTTCGCAAATGGGATCTTTTGGTGGCTCCTCCCTACCTGGAGTAGGCAGCCTTCTCGTGGCAACGTTGTTCTCAAGTGCTTCCAAATCTTCTGGTGCAACCGTCGCGTCAACAAAATGGGAATAGACAGTGAGAAACTGTGGTTCCGGAGAATGCAGTCTCGTCCGTGCCATCGAGTTTCAAAGAGTAGGGACAACCTCCACTTGTGGCCATCTTTGGACTGTCCTCTCGCGTTCAAACAGCTACTCTGAGGAAGGAAAGCGAACATGGAATTCGAAAATTGCCAGAAATTTGACGGCTGCCAAGGCTCGAGTGGGACGCGCATAACACTGCAGGCAGCTTAGGCATGTAGGAAACGCGAAAGGACGAGTCGGGTTCTCTCCGGACTGAAGGAAAAAAACATGGGGACATGGGATCGGGCGGACAAGAAAGAGATTCTTCGTGCTGACCGAGGCGCGAGCCAAATCCAAATTCCTCTGCACGAATCGCGATAAGAGGGGGGCGTTGATTCGAGTGGTGGAGTGCTTCCACGTAATCAGACTTGCTGACACGCATAGGCTGGTCATCAGGAAGTCCACCCGGCGAAATCGGCTCTGTGAACCACTGAACGTTGACGAGTATACACAGTTCTGCAATGCATTGATGTGTCGGTGCCAAAGGTCCTGGATCAACAACGTGAAAACATTTTCGCTGCTGAAAAGAAAAAAAATATATTTCTCTTGGAGAAGGCTGGGATTTTTCGTTTTTCACAAGCATGAACGAAATGCGAGGACGGTTGCTGCAACTTAGTGTGGTCGTTTTCCGATAGGCGGGTGGAGGCTGCTCCGGAAGACAAAAAATTACCAACGTCGTCATCCATTTACGAGTGGGCGACCTAGTAGTTTGCCCCATCGGCGGTGAGGTTACCGCGTATGCATGCTGTCCCACAGCGGCAACGAATTGCGACCATCGCAAACGCCTAACACGGAGGAATGGGATAACAAAACCAGGGTGTCGGAGTGACCAGGAGCTCTGCTGACCTGCGTTAATTCTCGCAAGGCGTGGAGGTCTCCTCTTCGTTAGAAAATCGGCACACTTTCATGACGTCGAAATTGAACCGATAAGGAACGACAAGGATCTCAGTGGACTGCAGCGGGGGACACAAGGCAAAAGAGAAAGACAAAAAAGACAGGAATGCAAAAGGATTGAGCTTCGAATTCGAGCCACAATAGGTGCGTTGAAAGATCGTTTGTCAAAGGCAGAACAAGAGCAACATCGCGTGATGTCTGGGTGCATTGGAATCTTCCATTTGCTTCAACGTGTGATGGGCTGACAATTTCAAGGTTTACATGCTATTTCTTCACCATCAGAATCGGCACAGCAAGAAAACTGAGTGTTCGGTGTTCATCATCGCGAAGGTGGAAAATTGCAAATGTGATTCGGACCGCTCAAAGGGATGAAGGGAGCGAATTTGAAAGCTGCGAAAAAAGGAGAAGCGGTTGCCTGTGAAAGTATCCAAAAGGAAAAGAAGAAGAGAAAGAGGAAGTGCAGAAACACATGTGGAATGCGTCAGCACGACGTTTTCACAGCTTCTGATGCTGCACGCGTATACGGCCATCGAAATGCCTATCGATGCGAAATCAAAAATCGTACGCCGAAATCGAAAGCTCCCCTCGAATGCACGGGAATCCCTGCAAGGGGGGTCGTTGAAGCAGCTTTCCTGGCGATTCGGTTACAGCACTGAGAACACCTCGAATGCCGTTCACAAATGAGCACCCATCGAGTCTTTCAGTTGTTATGTCGCTCCTTAACGCCGCCCTCCATGGACTGCCTCGGACGTCCTTCTCGAGAATGCTTTGAAGTGCACGTCTCCCATGGCAAGTGGAGTGCAGTGGAAGTTGGTTACGTCGAAGGTGAAGTTGCCTTGAGGGAAAGCAGTGCCGTAGCTGGGATGGTGCAGTTCGTATCTCTACATATGAGAAAGGATTTGGGATTCACGAATGACAAGACGAGCGCCGATTGCAGACGGTACGGCCGTTGAACATCTGAGAATCGCCGCAGTGCCTCAGACATGGTAACTCGAAAGAAGAGCGGACATTACTGAAGAGTCGCTTGAGAGCAGAGTTGATGGCGGTAGCAATTGCTATGCGAAAGGGGGAACATTTCGGGTGACGGTTTTGTTTGGTGCCAACAGATATAGACGAACCAATACTTTTTCCAGGGACGCGTGTGTGTGTCACCCTATATAGCACTTCTCATTCGAATTGGCTGTCGAAAACAAAGAAAAAGTGAGGTCGATCGTATGATGCCGTCGAAGAACAGTCTGGAGATCCTTAGAAATCTCAAAAAAAGGTTTCCGCACTCAAGAATGGTGGGAACCATTTCTAGCAGTCCACCTTAACGAGTCGTTCCGAAGGATCAGTGAGATGTGAATCGAATGAAATGCCTATTTGTAACACATGGTCTGCATCTAGAAAACTAATGGGTTCTTCCACGTGCTGACTCATGGTACGGGCATGAAGAAACTGCAACATATGCTTGGCTTTTTCGAGGAATGGCAGTGGGGTTATACGAAACGGAAAAGGAGGAGGACGTTCTACAGCCCCTTCCTCCAAGAACGAAGAAAGGAAGAGGGACTCCTAGGCAGGCTGCAGCTTTCTTCGTTTGGTATGAGGACGGAGCTACGCATTGCGCGACACCTCAACTCTGCGGGTCAGATATTCGTGCAATGACCCCTGTAAAATGCAGTAAATCGATGTGCAAACATGATCCTGGCAGAAGACTCAAGTTCAGCTACCGGGTCGTCATTTCGTTAGCTACAAATGATGACATCTCAAGTAATCCAGTCCGTTCTCATCCCTTTCTGTGGTTATACAAGAAATGGAGCAAGTCAGAACGGAATACCAGACCCGTGCAATTTCCAAACGCCAATGTCTTAGGTTTCAGGTTTGCCACTCACATCGCCCTCTGACCTCTTTCGGTCGTTTCCCCTCGCTTCCCGCTTTTTAATTGACTTTTGGTGTTCACGGAAGTTCAAGGGATTGTACAAAGCTATCGAACCTTCGGCGGGGGGGCGTAACGAAAACGTGGCGGCCTCCCGTCCTACTAAATGCGAGTTTCTACTCTTCCCCGGTGAAAGTGTCCCCGCGAGCAAAGATTCAGCTGTTGGACTATCTCCCATGCCAGGTGCATCGACCGCAATTCTCACCCGACCTCGCGAAGAACTCTGACCAATGGCATCCATGCTTCCTCCTAGTTGACATCCAGAGACACTGGAAGATCGCTGCTAAACAAAGGCTTCTTCTCATATTGCAAAAACGAAGACAAAGTATTCTAAACATGCACTTGACCTCATCCTATTCCGTTCCTGAAGCCAAAAAAGATTCCTTTTTTTTAAACAAAATTCTCTATTTGAAGAGAGCATTCCTCGCCACGGGAGCACCACTATGAGAGGTTGTCGTCACAGCTGCTCAGAATACGACAAGAATCCAAAGGATCCGCATATCTCTCGAGATGTCTCCCTGGATGGCAGGAATCTTCTTCTTGTTGGTCTTGCCGGGCGAAGCAGCAAACACTATCTCAAGACACCAATCTCGTTAGTAACGAATCTGCCCGCAGACCGCTGCGTGTTTTCGCTTGAAGCCATGTGAAACGCACACGCATCCATGCACACATCTACCTACCTGCCCTCCCAACCACGCGGTCACAGTCACCCAAACTCACACATCAACACACACATTCGCAACTGCCACCCCAAACGAATCGACTTGCGAGAGCTGCAGTGGCACACAAACCAAGAAAAGAAAAAAAAGAACGAAAGATATAGGAGCCGAGCACCTCTGCAATCTCCTTCTTCCCGCGTGTACCTTGCTCACCGGCTTGCCACGCCGATACCACAGCCGCCTTCCGGAGATTCGCTTGATCTCCTGCGCTTGTTCTGCAGAGATAACTTCCGAGGCGGGTGAGGTAGCCATGGGGATTTGGGCCTGCTCATGCACCTGGGGCACCTGTTGGTCCTCCGCTCCCTCCATCCGCTCCGTATCCGAGTGTTTGAGTCTTTCGGGCGAAGTGTCCCGGGATTCTCCTACACTCTTGGCACCCTCGCTTCCGGAAGCCATCTCTTCCCCTTCGGTGGTGGGAAGGGTCTTCTGCGGTTTGGTGTACTTTGGTCTATCCTTGCTGCTGGGTGCCACGGAGATGAAAGCTGGGTTTGCATTCGAAAATTTCTTCGAGTTACTCGGCCGCGGGCCGGGCCGGAGAGCGATAATTGCCCGTGGTTCCAGTTGATGCGGCGTTAACAGGACGACCGGACTGAATCCGCTTGGGGATTTTCACGGTCGGGTGCTTGAAGTACGTTGGCATTCTGTTAGAGGATTTCTGGGTTGCAGAAGCCTAGTCCGGCCATCTCCAGAAAACAGAGCAGGCTCTCGGCCCGTTCCAAGGAGGCAGTGAATGGACCGTGGTGTGGAACACTTTCGTGGTCCCCCTCCTTCTCCCTCCGCTTTTTGTTTGATCCCCACAAGACAGCATCAGAAAGTGAACGAAGGACCTCCTTAGGATTGTCCATCGAGCATGGGGAGGTACCGAGTCCGGCTGAAGGACTTGCGTGCTGCACATCGGGACGACGGCCTCGTCTCCGTAACGTTGGAGTGGATGGAGCTCCCGCTCCAATTTCAGTTACAAATCCTAGCCTTCCTAGCGAAGTCGCGGAGCACAGATGGTGAGACTCTGCATACTCTCTCTTCTCGTCCAGCAAGGCACCGGCAGCGTGGGACTTTCATCCTTACTTGCCCGCTGTCGCCGCAAGGTCTCTCACTACGGACTGAAGCTTCGACAGGTGTCTACACTGACCCGGATGAACAACTGGATGTCCCGCGAGCGTTGGTGTCTGATTGCAGATAACTGTTCTCACGCAGAGAAGGAACTAACAGCAATTCTCGCAACAGGTGCAAAAATTCCCGTACGGTATTACAAGAGCTGGCCGCTCCGGGAGATCCTTGAAGATCTCAGGAAGCGTGCGTAGATAGGAAGAACCTCCCTTGCCGCAACGTTTCTCTCCCTGAAAGAAAACATGGGCAGTTGCATTCCGGCAAGATGAGTTGTATCCATAGAGATCCCCAGCAGGAGCAAAGCACTGAGTGAGTGGAAGACAGACCAGTTTACAGACGCTGCGACCCCGAATGTCCCATCTCGAGGACTTTTTCTCTGGGGCGAGCTGCTGGATATTCCCCTGGAACATCTTAAGTGGCCTTAAGTGCTCTTAGACACACACGTTCTTCCCTTAAAGTGGCAGGAGTCGGCGTTGATGCTTCTGCACTGGGGTCTCCCGTGCAACGCCAGCCGGCATCACTGGACACAGGGGTGTACGAGCACGAACTGTGAAAGAGCAAGTAAGGGGAGCGCGAATGACTCCCGCTCCTGTTTGTGGACCGTGATGCCTTTCGGCTCCTCTGGCAATGCTCTGCCACGACCCTAGGTCCCTCCGGCGGCAACTTCAGGAACGCTTTGAGACCCCTCCTCGTTGTTCCGGCCTTCATCGGGATCCTCCGACTTAAACCGCCACCGGTGCGGCTCTTGAATGCTTCGGCTAGCCAGCGCCATTTCAGCAGAAACTCGGAACCCTACGACGCAGTGGCGTCAGTTTCTGCCGGAGTATTCGAACGCATGACGCATGGTGCCACGCGCGGAAGCCTTAACCACAAAGCCTCCGACGTGGACCCTCTTCGTTCGTGATGCCCTTTGGCCAGCTGCCTTGCTAGCAGCACTTTGCTGCCTATATGGGATTGCAGAGACCTGGAACGATGTAAGGGGAGGACACAGCGACAGGAATGCCATCCACTTTGCCGTTGCTTCGCGAAGACGGCATCAAGATGGATCCACCAGAAGAACAGCGTGTAGCAAGCGCTTGCCGAGATTCTCGATAAAATGCAGAGGACCACCCCCAGCAGGACATGATTCCTTTCCGCACCTTCCCAAGTTCATTTATTTATTTTCTGTATTTTCTTTTTGTTTGCCCTCTACCCTCTGCTGCCGTAGCGAGCCTCCCTGTTCTGCGTACCTGTAACCCAGCAGACTCCCGTTGAAACAGGCGTAGTTGGATCGGTTTTCCAACCACAAAAATTCGGAGATGTTCATTTATTTATGAAATGCCACGGCGCGCCCCTCTTACTATCCACGTTTGCCGTACGGAATGCTCGATGACACTGCGGATTACGAAAACGCGTACGTCCGCGGGCTGAGTCGCCGCGTGCGGACGCTCTGCAAGAGTTTTTTTTTTCGCTTGCCGAGGCTTGACGGCAGCGCCAGGACTCGTCCCTGGAGAACGGAAGAAAAGTCTTGGTACGCCTAGCCTGTCCGTCCGATGCATTGGGTGCAGCGGTATCTTGCTCTCGACTAGGACGGATTCTGGTTTAGAGGTGTTCAGGCATAATCCTGCGGATGGCAGCTTCGCTCCGCTCACCATTCGACCAAGGACATGTACCTAATGTTCGAACCTGCAGCTGCTCTCGGGATGAGCAGGATTTCTATGGCAACGACCATTCATCAGTAGGGTGAAACTAACCTGACGGTCCAAACCCAGCTCGCGTTCCCTGTTGATGAGTGCACGATCCAACGCTTAGCGAATTCTGCTTCGCGAATGTAGGGAGGGAAGATATCGAAGAATCCCAAAGCGACGTCGCTATGAACTCTTGGCTGCCACAAGCCACTCGTCTCTGTGGTAAGTTTTCTGAGACCTCTTGCTCAAAGATCACGATCTGCGCGCAATGTCAAGGTAGGGTGTAGGGCTCGCTTTCGCGGTCTGCACTCGTGCTGCAAATCCGGATCAAACCAGGTTTCGTGCTTCTACTGAACGCGTGCTTTCTGTCCTCGCTGAGCTGTTCTTATGTTTGGCCATAAGTGGCCTTAAGGCGGCGCACGTTAGCTTTTGACGGATGTACCGCTCCGGCCAAACTCCCCACACGACACTGTCCCCGGAGCGAATCGCGCCTCACCCGGACCCTGAGGCGGTCGCCCCTCCTCGCGGAAAGAGAGAACAGCGCCGACGTGCGCGCAGGGCAATCCGGACGACCGAAGGGGTCGGGTGGTCAGCGCTTGGTTCGTGAGACGAGAACCCGCCCGCCGGCATTGAGACGACGGGAGGCACCCGGCTCGCTCTCCGCCTCACCGAGTCCGTAAGGAAGCGATGAAAACTGAAGGCAAGAATCACGTGACTCCAATGGCACCCAATTTTCGTATCCAAGATGGAAAGCCGCGTGAAGCACCGTAGCATCCCTTCTCTCACATTGCTCTGAAAACATTCGATTCCTCTCGAGAGAACTAAGAAATTAAGAAATGCGTCGGAAAGGTTCTGTATGCAAGGTCATCAGAGGTGATGCTCCTTTCAGGAAAATTCCTTTCATGATTCGACCACGAATTTTTCGCTTATTTTCCGGTTTCATCTTCAGGTTTCCGAACAGTACATCCGTTGGAAGAGGCTTGCGGCTTCGCTGGGGTTAGTAAGGGATTAGAACGAACCGACTTGAAGTTCCCAATGCAAGTTGGAACAGTGGAAGGAAATGGAAAGATGCGAACGTAGAATAGTCAGTTTCCCTTGGAATACATGATCATTCCAGCCGTGCATTCAAAATTGCATGGAAGACCGTAGTTTGAAGTCCGTGCTGCTGTTCGGCTGCACGTTACAAACCGCTGGTATTTTGCAGGAGATCAGGACTCTGCAGGTAGCCCCCTTCAGCTGAGAGATGCCGACTTGTCAAGCACACCCGTAAGCACTCCAGTAGTTAGGAAGCAGCCATGCCCCCATGGCTAGTCATAATTCATATCCGCAAACGGAATCAGCGTTCAAGAACATCACTCATGAAAGAGGTGACTGATATCCGTCCCGGTTGCAGACACGCATGTTTCTCACGAGAATTGATCCACAGTCCACGAAAGTTGGGTGGAACGCTGAACTTCCTAGCGGCAAACATCGTTTCGAAATTCGCACGGTGGAGATATATACTCCGAGTGTCGAATTTCATTTCTTTCTCTGTGCGTGGTCATGTGAGTTGCGTTTCCCAACATGTTGGTTTTCAAAATAACGATTTGTTGCGCGCGTTGTACGAATCCGTCCTAGGGAGCCCTGCAAATTTCAACATGGAAGCATTTCCGGTATCAGTGTGAGCCATTAATCTCATGGCAAAACACACTCTCAATATGTGCGTGAAGAACGTGCTTTAGAAACTTCTGCTTCTACCCATCGGCATGACGTGAAGCAACCAAAACTGGCACTGCTGCGGACGGATCATTGCATCGAATTGGAAATATTTTCAACGTACTTTTGTACTTCCTAACGTTTCGTCAGGGCTTCGGAACTCCATTCTTATTTTGGAATCGTGGATGGGAACGGAACGTTCACAGTGTGGCATTAATCACCTGCTCTTTGTGCGTTTCTTGAGCCCAGTCACCCTTGCAAGGTCTTTTTAGGACATTCCTAAAGTTGTGTTGACAATGTTTGGAGCTACACGCCGTCGCGAACTCACCTTTGGGAAGGCCGAGTTCCATCGCATGCGCAGAATTCATCATCTGCAACACCATCCGAACTTGAGCATCGAATGGCCTGTTGAGGAAGCAACATGGGATTTGCTTCAGTAAAGGAAGAGAGGTTAGTGAGCATATCCAGCTGCACAGAGCACTTGCTTTGCGGATTGAAGGTTGATTGCAGCTTTGCCTCGCTTGCATCGCCGGAAATGTATTGGCACGCAGGGTCGAAGGCTGCCGTTTCCATGAAGATGATCCCACAACCGGAAGGCAAAGCTGCAGAGAAAGGTATAGAATAGGACTTTTGTAAGGCAAATCAGCCTCCACTCTGTTATACTTTGTACGCCTTTTCAACAGAAGGATAACAGTGAAAGCGAGAGCAGACGGAACTCGGAAGAGCAGGTGCAAGTGGCTTTCTGAAATTTCCCTGGAGGCGGACAGCTGGAAGCACGCAGACTTCTCCGCTGCAAGTTGCGTGTCCTAAGTCTCCCGCTGATGAGACTTGACCCCGTAAGCACAAGCGGGTTTTCCTGGATTGCCTTCATAGGATCATACCTTCATTTGCCGAGTTGCCAAATCCCCATAATGAAATCCTGGGACTTGACGTGATATTGAACCGGATAATCTTGGAATCCATGAAGCGGAGGTCAGAGGAAAAGCGTTTGCAGTTTTTTCTTGCTCCCGGATTTTGGAATCCAGATGTATGGGGGTCACGAAGACGAGTTCAACCGTTTCGGGGTAGAACGGATGCCTCAGGAAAGAAAGCCAAGCATAGAAAGCAAGAGCACACGTTTCTTTCTGTTGATCTGTTAAGAAGCTGCTGCGCTGCTAACGCAAACCACACCTGGAAAAAATTCCGGGAACTAGCCACCTTGCTACTGCAGTTCCGTGTTTCTAACCGGAAGTCTTCATCATAGGATCATTCTTTTGTGGAAATTTCTTTCAAAGATCTGCGATGATCTTTAGTAAAAATTAATACCGCTACATCGAGTTACAGATTGGAGGATTCAAAGTTTGCCAAGATTGCCTTGCCATCTAGTGATGCAGTGATGGATGGTTTGAAGGTAGCTATCCCCCTCCATCAGATGGGGGGGAGAGTTCTCGGGTGAATCGCACTGATAATAAGGCAGTGCCTTATAATGCTTAGAGTGGGGCTGGAAACAAAAAAATTTCCTCATAGAAAGGGAATGATGTGTTGGCCGATAAGGAATAGGAATAGTAGAAAATAGGTTAGTGACGACTGTGGCAGGTCAGAAAGATATTTACAGTTTTCATTCCTGTTGCGGTATGCGCTATGCTGACGGAACGAATCTCAACGAGCTGAAAAATGATCAAAGAGAGCCTTTTCTTGAAGGATTGACGGCAAAAGACAGCTAAACAGATCTCCGGGGGTGTTGAAGAGCAGCTGATCCAGATAGCGAGTCACGGGCCTGTTAGAGGAGAACATGTCAACGAAGGAAGACGAGTACTCCGCCCAACAGAGTGCGTTACCAGCAAAAGGAACGACGGACAAGAGTCGCATCCATCTTTTGCCATGCTCCGTTTTTGTACCAGCTTGTTTTTAGTTCTGCAAATCTGTTCCAGAGTGGACCTCATGCAAACTCCTGAAAAGTCCTTGGGACCCTTTGTAACTTGCAATCCAAAGGTTCAGTGTTCCCCATCAGTGGGCTGAATGAAATCAAGGGCAGGAAGGGCCATCACCGCACGGTCCGTTCGCGGCACTTCCTGCTTACGTGAAATACTTCGGCCGAGAGAGCGACAGACTGCCCAGTCACGTGTCGACGCAAAAAACGCGGCTGCGCGTAGCGCATGGGAGGGCTTCCAGATGTTTTCTTAAACGGTTCGCTGGCTCATGGTGTCGCCGAGGTCTCATTTAGCCCAGAGTCCGTTAGGACCCCGACACAGCTCCAATACAGTTCATTTTTCTTCCCATATGTTTGACATAGATGAGGTAGGATTGTGGGATTCGGGAGGTATCTGAAGAGGTGGAAGCAAGACGCACGTATGGAGCGGTAATCGAGGACGCTGATTTTCTGAGATACATTCAGTTTCTGCACGTTATGCGGTAGGATCTGTCCGCTTCTCGCCATCGTGATCCTCTGATACCGGAGGATCCTCAGCTTCACTACTTTTGGCGGCGAAAACTAACTCTGCAGTCATGAGACCCAAAGGATGGTTGCTGATTGTCACCAACGTGAAAACAACTTCGTGTTTTACCGGCCAGACTGCACTGCTGAGGCAGCTCGGCAGCTATCGAATAGCAGTTCCATCAGGCCAACGAAGAGATTCCGCGAGAAAGTGACACGCTATTTTTGGGAAGGGAACGAATGTCCGAGAAGCCTCTGATAAATCAGCATGAGCAAAGCAGCGTTCAGGCTGTAATGTTTCTTCCTTCTGAATGCAGACACACGTGCATCCTACATATCACTTGACATCTTTCGTACTTGAACCTTAGTACGTATGCAGGAACCTCTTCGTCCACATAATACGAGCCATGACCACAGGGCATCTTCCAAAAGTGGCTTGTCGAAGCAAGGTGTCGTCCTAGTTGGGCATCTTTTGTCGGATTCTGGTGTGTCAGGAGGTTTTGTTGCGGCAGACAGTTCCAACAGATGCCGACTCCCCAATGTATGAAGCTTCAAATGCTCTATGATCTGAGTATGGTGATAGTAAAGAGTAGGGACGTCAGTGCAAGAGAGAAGTATTTTTTTTCAAAAGGGAAAGATGCGTTCATGTGACTGAGATGCCTGATCTTTCTTAAAGGAAGGATAGTGCTGAAGAGCGGCACTTCTATAGAAGACAATCCGAAGATGTTAGAAGGAATTCAAGATAAGCTGAATTGTGGCTTGCATGTAAACCTGACATGGAAGAGTGATCAGACAAAGGAGGCAAAAATATTTATAAAAGAATGAATGCGATTATTGCGAATTTGAATGTGTTTATTATTTTGGTTGGAAGAATACCAATGGATGGAGATTCTCGCTTGCTGTCTTTCCCCCGTGAAAATTTATTTAAGACTGCGAATGTAATACAGGGAATGACGGGGGGGTGTTTATTATGCACAAGACGGGTTAGGGAAAGTTGCGGATGGAAGTGAAAGGGAGATTAAAATGGATGGGGGTCTGTAAGAACAAAGATAACATGTTTGGTAAGTTATTATCGAGTTTATTTGTTGTTTGCGTATAGGCAGATGAATGTGAAAAGAATTCAAGCTTGGATGAGGGCTATGGTTCCTTCTGAAATGACAACGGGGATGGAAGGCATGAGGTTGGTTATATTGCTTAAAAGGATGATGGTAAGGATGTGGCCAATGGTGATGTTGGCTGTAAATCAAAATGAAAGTGATGCTTCTGGAACTACGAAGCTTGTGGTTTCTAGGGAGGGATATTGACATTGGAGCTTCTCCTGAAGTATGGTAGGTGGAGAAATCCGAGGGGCTATGGTATATGGGGAAGAGTTGTCGAGAGACTGACATTGGGATGATTAAAAAGAAAAAGGCAAAAAGAGTGTGCAAATGATAGGAATGTATATACCGCGAGTCTTGATAGGCTAATAAGGGCGAGATAATGGACGTCTTAACCAGCTACCCATCATCCTAGATCAGGTGTGTCAAACTCATTTAAACCGCGGGAAATTTGATGCGACTGGTAAGATTCATCACATTTACAAATTTTCTTGAAATTACATTTTGAAGTGAGGATTCAGGAATATAAATAGGGGGGTTGAAACACATTATGTAATTAAGTGAATTTGGTGTAATAGTATATAATTGCTATATTCTTGCTTTTATTTAGACATTCATTTGCTTCAATGTGTTTATAAAACTAAATTCCATTTTTTATACCAGAAATTTGCCAGCCCTTACTAGTTTTTCAATATCTGGACTCAAAGACTGAGAGCAAACGATCTTCATTGTAGATGTCTATCAGATTATATCTCCTTAGAGATAGATGTTTATCAGTTAATCTTGATCTGTAAGCCGTTTTATTTCATCTCATGCGCGAAATTTCATGCTCTCACACGAGCACGTACTCCCAAAATAGCAGGAAATCTGTGCAGCAAGCTTTTTCACTTCCGGGTATTTTTCACCGAAATAAGAATATATTTTGTTAAATTCCTACATCTCGATATTTGTCTTCTAAACCGAATCATTCTGGAAATCAATTAATTCCAGTTGTTCCGAAGTGGGAGCTTCTTCAACTTCAAAGGGAAAAGGAAGGAATCTCTCGTGACTCTCCGAAAATCATTAAAACGTTTATCGAATTCGTTTTTGATTTCTTCCATTTCATCACAATATTGTGAAGACGAGCGACTTTGATTTTGTGCTCTTAACTGCTCACACGTAGGAAAATACGTGAAAACGCTTTTTCGGAAATGATTTTTTAAAAAAGTCAGTTTTTGTACAAAACTTGCTATTGCATCGTACATATTGGCTATTAATTGATCTTTGCGTTGCGATGTAGTATTAAGATGGCTCAGATCACCTGTAATATCTGCTTGAACCCTAGGTCTCCTACCCAGAAAGGATCTTTCATACCCGAGATAGTTTCGTTCTCTTCATCTTTCGATTCAAGAAATACGATAATTTCCTCCAAAAGCAGAGAGGAGAGCTTCAGGCAGGACAACCAGCTGACTTCTGTGTATAAGGAAGATCTTCGAATGAACAAGTGCTCTCCAACGAATAAAGTTGACCGTTTTGGTTCTTGTTTGATGTAGCTCTTCCTCCATTTTTCATATTTTTAAACAGAGAACTTGTTGCTGAATAAGGCAATGGAAAACCCTGATTTTCGGTTCATCCGTACATTCGTCGTGTAATCTTCCTGTCAGTCTTCAAACAAATCCTCTCGTTTCACTCGTCATCGATCTGGCGAGGTCAGCTGTTGTCACAGAAACAAGCGTGTCAAGAGTAAGCTTCCACTTTTCTAAAATGCTCCATACGGCACCAAAAGTAGCTTCACCAGTTGTGGGTGCGTGAAGACGATTCCGATTTCCGACAATTTTTCGGTGATCCTCATGTTGTCATCGCAATCACGGAAAAAAAAAAAAAAAACAGCAACTTCTGCAACATCTCTTACATCCGTGCATTCATCAATCGCCATTGAAAAAAAATGGACTTTGGTAGATGTTTCCTGTAGCTGTGAATTGCTATGTCAGTAATTCTGACTGCCACCGGGTTTCTTGATAGTGATACATTTGGAAATGACTGTGCAGACTTTTCTTGACCGATGAATTCGACTGTTTTTATCGCTTATTTCTTGATTAAAGAAAGATCGGTGGATGATTTTGAACCGTTTGCTAATAAATAGCTTCTTTAGTTACTAGCTCTTGTTACTGGTACGCTACTTTTGATGAATTTTGCAAGCACTCGTTGCTGGCCATGAAGTGAATTCTTCCTTGTTTTCCATTTTCCTTCTCTTACATTTCCTTCGAAGCACGAAAACTGTCCTTCGTGATTCGTGCTGTAATGGCGCTTCATGTTGTGTTTTTAGCGACACGAAGTGATTCTTGGCAAATTAACTGCGTAATTTTATTGCTCATTTCCACACGGAAGTAGTTCAACTTCCACCTCTCTTAAAATCTTCCTCTTCGTCATCAATCTTTCCTTTTTTATTTCGCGTCGAATACAACATTTTCCTCATAAAAGAATAAGGGCTTCATGGAAATTTTCAAAAACCAAATAAGCGCAAGTACTTCTTAAAAATAAATTATAAAAGAAACACGGGCTATAAATGCTTGGAGTGCCTATCGGAGCAAAGCAACTACAGCAAATGCCTCTCGTTAGAATTAGAAGAAAATATTACAAAACCTCCGGTTGTTTCTAACGATGCATTTGGGACTTCCACAGGTCTCCCACGGTTGACCAGTGCATCATAGCAGATGCCATAGCAGCGACGGTTACTCGCTATTTTCTTCGTAACATATTCTGTGTGTGTGTGTTTTTCATTTTATTTTAGAACATCGTGAACCACATAAGATCACATCAAGGGCCACCAGTTCGACATCCCTCTAATAGATCATCCACAGATCTCATTCAGTCAAAGTTCCGAAATCTGTGGCAGCAGTTTTTTTCAGTTCAAATCCATCGAACATCACAAAGTTAATAAAACAATCAAACATAAGAATTTTGAATTACAAATTGCAATACATTGCCAATTATAATTTCTACAATGAATTCTACTATGAATCGCTTCAAATCCAGATTACAGGCCCATATATTCTGACTCCCGATTCTCGACTTCTTCACAATCACCCTTTATCATACAATCATCATTCAAATATTGCAAATACCACCACCATTCGCAGAGACTACCATTGATTCCAAAACAAAATGGTCACGATTCACCTCACCTTCTCCCCATCCTACCCCTTCACTCTTTCCCAACATTACAACTCGAAACCGGGTCCCTTGTCAAATGAACCATTTCGCGGTGACACGCAAAAGCTCGAACCCAATACAGCTCTCTCATTTTTTTCTTACTTTCACAATAGATCGATGCATTTCCGAGAATTTTTACCAAGCCTCTTTGGAGTGCATAAGCAAATTGGGACTGAAAAATACATATTTCTCATACCATGCTCATCTTTGCTATCCTTGGAAGGAACCCCATATGCCCTTCCTCTGTAAAACACAAAGAAGCCGCTTTCCAAGACTCCTTTCCAGGAAGACGCCACACATCGAAACCGGCAGAGCCAGGAGACAGCATCGCTCAGCAAAGCTGATGGTGCTCCCTTCATGTCCGCCTTAACAAATCATAAACTGACCATCCTCTCCCCATCTTCAAAGTTTCAGAGGGGGTTGATGTTATACATTGAACATTCTTAATTGTCCTTCCAAAATAGCAATTTTGCCACAGGGAAGCAAATGCTTATCGCCACATCAAAGACTCATCCACGATCAGCATCGTACCAAATAAACAGCCGTGATTGCACCCGATAGCTTTTCCTTTTCTACTTACTCATGAACTCTATGAAACCAAGGAACAAAGCATCTTGCACCGCTAATTAGCAGATCAACAGTCGACGTACTTTACGGACGGCTAATGAAACTTTTCGCTGAGGTCAATTGGTGACTATCAAGGAAGCACACTTTACGAAAAGGGCTTGAGGTGACGAATGTCACGTATCGCCGTATCAACGGAGAAGAGATTGGGTATAGGGAGCCGAAAGTTTGCCCTTTGCAATGCACCCATTTCCGCATCAGGAAATCGGACTTCAAGAGCGACTGTTCTCCTCTGCTTCCTCGTCTAGAAAGAGTTTCATCTCATGACAGAGTTTTGATTCTTCTGCGACCGCATGCCCTTTGAAGTTGGGGCCAGAAGTGCAAGGATCCGGAGCTCAGTGTGCCGTAGAAATGCAAAGAAGGGCCGAAGCTTCCGTTTCGAATCAGCCAAGTCAGTGCAAGAATTTCGTAAAAGGCAGAGAGTCTTTTCAGCTTATTTGCTTTTGGCATTTCACGCTGAGGAAAGCACGCAAGGACAGCGGACTACGGGTACGAAAAGGCGTAGAAGCCGCACATACTGCGCACCCTTTTCCCGGAACAAAACACACGTGTGTGTAAGATATGTCCCCAGAAATGCAGCTATATAAAAAAGAAATGTCAATTTCTTTGACATAAGCTAATTAATAGGTGGTGTTGCCTGATAATTCACTGTGTTCCGTTGATGCATGAATGGGCCGTGATTTTGGTGAACTTTGCTGAGAGTCCACGAATAAAGAAAGTGACGTCAACTACCTCGGACACATTAAGATTTCCTAAGTAAGATGGGCGCATCAATCAGAGAGCGGTACAGTGACACGGTCAATTCCAATATCAAAAGATTCTGGTGGCAGCAGAACACAAACGGCCGGCTGTGGGTATCAAATGCGTGTTGCAGATGGTATCTCATTTACAGTCATTGACGACAGACGTATAGAACGGGAACTCAGCAACAGCACGCATCCAAGGAAAAACAAAAATCAAAAGACCACGGAAGCTTTTCGAGGTACTGACTGAAAACACCTTTGGTTCGAACGCGATAAGGCATGCAGCCACATGGCATGTGAGGCTATTCTCCTGTGCCTTTTTCTCTTACCCTACGTGGAGTACTGAGTGTCAGCTGGACGTTCAGGATGTGAATCACAAGGAGAAGCAACGCTGCACTGCGTTGGACACCATCCTTCCCTAACATCTCGTCGCCCGCTTGCCTGCAGGCGCAGTTGACAATTTGCCTGCGAAACTCACGGGAACCGTGTAGTTTGGTTTGAGAGCGGCCTTTGAGGGGGGCAGAAAAGAACACCACTCTTGTTTGGCCTTATAAGAATCTGTGGACTGTCTTCGTTACTTATGAAACAGACCTATAGAGGCAGATTCAGAACTGGCCACAAATCCAGCAAAAAGGGATTATCTAATGTAATAAAATCGAAAGACCCAAATGATTCGAATTGAATCCACTGGCATTTCTGCAGATTCCAAAACAGAAAACCACAAACGACAGTTACCAAATAACGGACATTTCAAACAGATATAAAAACTCTCAAACAAACACTCAAAAAAAAGAAAACTTGACCTTACTGTTTCTTATTTTCATCATTCAGGAACATCCTTTTTTTCTCAAAAAAATTAGCTTGCAGAGAGCTTTTCTTCTAAACATTGCCGCAATCGGAGGGAATTTCATCCAAGAAGCTGACAACTGGAGGTCATTTCCAAAGTGCCTGCAGGATTGTCGAGATGTGTGCGTGGATTGTCGGAATCTTCCTCATGTTTCAGGCCATGCAGGGAGAAGCAGCAAACACAACCTCAAGACACCAATCTCGTAAGTAAGGAGTGCTTCCGAAGACCTCTGCGCGATTTCTCTTGACGCTATTCCGAACGCACAATCACACGCATCCATCCATACATACACCTACTCACACACACCTCTCACCCACACATCCACACACACATTCACAACCGCGACACCACACGAACCGACTTGGGAGAGCTGCAGTGGCACACAAACCAAGAAAAGAAAAAAAAAAGAACGAAAGACATAGGAGCCGAACACCTCTGAGATGTCCTTCTTCCCGAGTGTACCTTGCTTTCCACTTGTTTCTCCCCGATCCTTCCCTCTGCATGCGGGAAACGTATGACCAACTCATTCGGCGATCGAAACCATTCCTGTTGAAAGCATCCCTGAAAGCACACCAACTGAATGCGTGCAATTGCAAATTCGCAGACAGTGTGAAGCGATGCCACCAAATGACAATTTCTTCGACGGGCACGATTTTCGTGGCAAACGCAAATGGACTTTCGGCATCACGAGAGAGTACTCATCATTTCGTCATTCTCTTCAGGATCACTGATGAATGTAGTGCGGATACAAAACTCGCCTTGCTTCGCGAACTCGCGCAACGGGACGTGCCTTACTGCAGGAGAGTGCAGGAATGCCGGCGGTATGAGGAATGGGCAATGTGCCCTGGGAATCGGCGTATGCTGCATAGGTAAGCCACGAAATGATCACATATGGAAAATGGTCAAACTTCCAAAGTGATACTTGGATGCGGGCGAAGTGCAAGAGTAAACAATACCTACTTCGAGAACACGACGGACATCCTGACGACCGGAGGGACATGCCAAGCGTCGGTCCAGAAACTGAACTCGCGTATTCAGCAATTCAGGTGAGGAAGGGGGAACTGTTCGAACCCATAGGGGGATCTCTGAGCAAAGGATGACCTTATGGATTCGGTTCCATTCAAATGTTGAGTACCGAGCTGAAAGAGCTCGTAGGCAACTCTATGAGGCCTGAATCCGCTGCGTAATGGAGAAGGACGCGAGTCTCGCTCGTTGGGAACGAGCTGCTCGTCTTCTCACAGCGGGAGGGAGCGCACAGATCCTGGAATGGTTGCCCCTCACTATCGAATCAAGATGGTGTTCAGTGCTTGAGAGGTTTGGTAGATGTGAGCAGCAACTTATCCTTGGATATTCATTTCACCCTCGATGGTTCCCAACTGTCAGCCAAATGCGGCTGTGCCGATGACCTGCTCAACTCCTGGCATGACTTTTGAGGTGAAGGAGCCAAATTGCGGTTTCGCCTGAGACCCCTCCCGGCAACACGATCCGAAAGGCCGTCCACCGATGACGGTCAGCCGACACAGTGGAAAACACGAACGTTTAGGCGGTTGGGGAAATCGTGTCCACGGGAAGCACGTCCAGTTACATGCCATGTCAGGGACTTTTCCTCTGCAGGTTCATGACCGGCCTCATGCTGTAGGGCGAAGTGCTACTTGAGGATACTGTTGCGTGCCGCAACAGCTTCCGTGGAGGTACGCATGCTGGAAAGGAATTTTTCCACTCAAGTGGAAGGACAGTGCATAAATGGGAGTCTTCGTGCAGTTCTGCTCCTGTGAGAATCGCGCACGAACGTCCCTGAAATTTGAGCCGGCAAAACGCGAAAATGAAGGATAAGTTGAGCTCCAGCACAGAAATACTCGTACTTGGGAACCATAGGGAAACAGAACACGTGTAAAGGAAAGCAAGTGCAAAGGGAAGCACATACTGCGGCGGAAGACACCGCAGGAGGCTTTTTTCTGGGAGAAACGTTGCGTGCTCTAAGAACAGTCACTCTCAGGAGCTGCCTGAAGGGTTCCCGGCTGATCGCATTTCTTCCTCACGAAATTCCCTCTCGCACCCGCTCTGTGGGCTTCCTGCTATGTTGTCGAAGGCTACTCCACGGTGGCAAAGAAGGGGCTCAGAGGAGAAATCGTTTCTCAAGCACCTGTGAATTTCAGGATCGAACTACAGCCACTGACTCTTCGATCAGCAGTCGCTGCAACCGGGCAGTGCGACCCGGATTCGCTGGTGATAACGCCCATGGGCAGCGGATCTTTTCAGAGCATCCCATCGTCGATTTGCGGACCGAATCCGAACAATCACCGTAAGTAACTCTTTTCGACACCGGAAAGTGGCAATAAGCAGCACGTCCCCTATTCGTGGGAGACCGTAATCATAACATGCCGCTGAATGCACTACGCCTTCCAAACAGCGCCGCCAATCTTTGGCGCAGTATGACTCTTGAAGATCGTCTGTTCGCTTTGTGTGTGCGGCACCACAAAGGCCAATGCGACTCTTTCGGAGATCCGCCGTCCACCTCACGCGCGCGCGTTGCGATGTCGCTTCCCGAGCAACGCGTTTCTCTTGCCGTGCTGTTATTTGCTGCCTGCTCTTGCTGACATAAGAGGGCAGGGATTGATTACGTTGCGAGGGGCAACTCCAAGGAACAGTCCTGATGAAATCGGAGCCCAACGTCTCGGGAAATGTTAGTTCATCCGCGGCGCTGATCTCGTGCTGAGGTGGCTAGCTATCTGGAGTGAATTAGGGGAAGAGATGGAGGTTGGGGAAACACTTTCGGAGGATTTCTGCACCCTCGATACTCCTTCCTGCCTTTGTGAATCTGTTAGAGTCCTGAAGTGAATTCTGACAAGTGAATGCCACTGCCGCCTTTGCCTACGTTGCATGCCGGCCGGTGTCCGCTGATATGAACCAGCAGTGCAGTGGTCGTGGACAGATATCCGTGAAGTTGCTCGGGTTACTTGCCGAAACTGCTTGACTGAAGTACAGTCAGGAGACCCAGGACTCCCTTTCCAGCTGCGATAGTGAAGCCCGTCCTTTTCTATTTTAGTGTACGTGAGGATGGACGCTGCAACTACGGGAGTTGCGCTCGTCATCACGGTTGCTGCTGCGATGGCTGGGGAAGCAAGATCCTGGTCCATCCGCGTGTTGCAGATTGAATCCAGATCCGCGTATCTGGGTAAGTGGATGGAGCTGTCTCATTGCATGCTTCGTCGAAGTTGCTACCGAAGCAACGAAAGCGCTTCCCTTCCTGTTCCGCGCGCGGAAGGAGGTTGTGTAGTTGGAGTGGCCACCGGGAATGTCCCTTTTCGCGTACCACCTCACCGCAAGACAGGGAATGTTCAAATGAATGGGAAGTGCGGAGCAAAGATACCTTGTGCATGCCGTAGTGGAGAAAAAAGAATGCTGTCATGGAAAGAGCAGCAAGTTTCTCGGGGACTCGCCTTGGATTTAGGAATGCGATCGGGTGGGGTTTGGGGTGACGTTTGGGGTTTTCTGTTCTGAAGGAGGCATTTCCCGCCTTTTGGTTTCTGCTGAGGTCGGTCGACTCCAAAACCAGGGTTGGTTTTGCAGCTTTCTTTACGCTGAATTTATCTGTGTAACAGCAGACATTTTGAAAGAAATGAAGAGTTTGTGGCAAATTATATTTTGAAATGCATGCCGATTTCTCTTTCACGGAATTTCCTTTCGTATCCCCAAAACGACGCGAATAGGGTGCAGAGTATTCAAAGTGTTTGTTTATTTCCAGCTCCCATTGGATGCCTTCAGTACTTCCTTGAGGCCACAGGTACGATCACCTCCTTTGGCTGGATGAACAGCGTTATGTCGGTTTTGAATACCAACCTGGAATACGCGATGTGCGTGAGGCGTACCCCTACAGCTAGGGCGTTGTGCCTGACTGCAATGCCCAACGCAGTTACAGTTGGTTTCTCGATTGACGCGACTGCTGCGCCTTCCTTGAGCAACAGTGCATTTGCAAATTGTATGGACGATGCCTTTATCATCCCTTGCGGTGATACTAGGGCTAATGTACTTATGGCCAGCCCAATGTGCACACAAGAGCGTTTCTGCGGGGCTTGGCTAAATGCTGTAACTGCGACGGATGCAGCATCTGAAGTGTGCAGTAAGATGACGTTCAGTGTAGGTTTCTGTAGTGATTTGCACTTTCAGCTGCCGTATTCCCATTTATGCTGCACATCAAAACAAACAACGTTGTGGCTGGTATGGCGATGAACGCTGGTTTCAACCTGGTGTACACTCAAGAGTCTTCGTGATCTGCTGGTATCTCTTATAGGAAATAAAAGTTTGCTCTGTACCTTACTTGGGTTCTCATGGGAATGTGACTGTTGCCATTAGACGTTTGCAAGGATAATTGCTGTGAACCACATGAAGTGGGCGTGATGCGGCTTGAGGATGGTCATGTATTCGGTGTAGGCAGGCACTTTAAGGTGGAAAATGAATTATTCGCCGCTGCAATGTTGCTGCTGCTTGCGTGATTTAGGAAGAGCTGAGGTAACCTCGAGGATGGTTCGGCGGGATGAAGTCAACGTAAAGGTCAGATCGACTAGCCTTACAATATTTTTTATATCGAGCTCCGAGGATTTTATAAACCCGGGTAATACTTGTTTGTTTCGCATTTTTTTTACAAGTGAAATGAACAAACGAATCGATGACAGGCTCAATAAGTGTACTTGCAATTTGCGTATGGTCCACATGCGGTGAGGTGGTTGGACAAGGCTCCCAAGGTCGCAGTGGTCGGGAGTTGCGAAACATACGGGACGGAAGGGATCTGCACTGAACGAATGAACGGGCAAGAAGCCACGGTCCAGACTGAATTTCACGATAGAGGGAGACCTGTGTGGTGTAATCGCTACAGAGGTGTATTCTCATCCCCGTTTCCTTCAAGCAAGACACGGAAGCGAGTTTCTGGACATCGCGGAAAACGCGGACATCACAGTCGCGAACGGGAAAGGGAGAGAGGGACCTGGACGGATTCTCACGGTGATTGCTCTTGTTGGAATCGCATATCAGGTGCAGCGGGTGGCTGGGCACCTTCCCTCGGGATGAAACGGAGAGCGAATCCGGCATGCAGATGCATTTATCCCCTGTTGCCGAGGTCAGCACGAAGGGCTGTAGTACCAACCTCTAGAGAGAAAAAGGCGATCATGAAGGGAGTTAGGAACAAGAAGCTGGTGCGTTCCCTATTTCGCCTTCGAAGTTGCCGGAGGAAAGGGGTTATGACGGCGACAGGCTCGGAAGGATAGCTGCCCCCATTGAACCAATAGACATTCCGCCAGCAGTGCCATGCCGACAAGATTCCGCCTTGCACAGCGGGCACTCGAATTGTTCTCTCAGAGCGTACCCCACCCGCGCAACGCACCGGTTGCAATGCTCGCCCGCCGCTCGTCACCAAGGGGCACGCCGTCGTTTCTGTAATCGGGCGAAATGGGCACGCGCCCCCCGAGCTTCCATCCTCCAGCTCACCCTTATTCTCCGCGTGACCTCCCTTCCTGCATACCTGTGCTGGAGCATGGCCGAGCCGAACTTGTGTACCTTCACCTGGCAGGTGCATCCAGCCTCCACGACCTCGGGTGTGCTGACAAAGTACGTGTTGTTAGCTGAAATGGTGCAGTTGCACATGATGAGCACTGTGATTCGGATGAAGGGTGCGAATGGCTGGAGCAGCCGGGTGGCTGGCGTGCCTCGTCTGTGCACCATAGCCGAAGACGAATGCGTAGCTATCCACGAAGTTGCGCTTGCGAACGGTGCAGCTGCGGTGAGAGAGGCAGGTGCCCTGAAGATCGCCCGCTGGGCATTCCTGATGCTGCAGACGCACAATCGCCAGCAGCGAAACTGCGGAAGAGGAAGGAGATGCATGCCTTAGGTCAGACCGATGCTCCGTGCCGGATGCACGCCGCTCCCGAGGGAGGCTGTCTGGCGAGTGCAGGCACGGGGTGTGTGCCCCAAGGAAAAGCGAAGGAGAGGCGAGACACGATGAACCGCCCACTGCCGGTGTCCGCTGAGATGGCGCCGCGAGAAACCAGAAGAACGCCTATGGACCGTTTATACAGAGGAGGGGACTATCGGAGGGATGCTGCCCGCGGCGACACCGCGATGCGGGTGCGCTCGTGCGCGCGACACGGCCGAATCTTCTCTCCTGCACTCCACCCCTTCTATGCGGAAAGGAATTCACGACACTGCCCGGCATGAAGTTGTTTCCCGGTCACTTTGGGACGCCTATTTTCATAAAACAGCTGCAAACCGTTGTTTCCAGCCGATAACTACGAAAACCATCACTCAAAGACACCACTGTCACGCAGGCCAGCAAAACGGTAGATCCGAAACGGGTGGGGGACGAGGGGACTGAGAACAAAAAACAACAGCCTAAATGGGAGAAAGGGCCATCTCTCCTTTTCGCCTACTACGCAGCCGAAAAGGAGAGAGAAAAAATAAGGGAAGCACTCATAAACTGCGGAGCGGATGGGAGGTGGGTCGCAAAAACAAAAAAGGGATTGAGGGGAATGGACGTGGATCACCGGGATCGCCGTACCAAACCGTATGTAATCCGGCTATGGATGCCTGTGAGTTCTTTGGTTATGTCTTCGCTCAAGTCAACCTAACAGATGCGCTAATGAGATCGGCTGCCTTTCTGGTGACCCGACATCGCTGCCGAGTTTTCTCCAGCACGTTTTGGACGGTGACGATAGAGTGGATGCAACGAACGGTCGAGATCTTCGCTGCCATCGAAAGTCCTTGTGGCTGGAAGAACCGCCGTAGCACTTCACGAGCGGTGCACTCCGGTAGCAGGAGTACTGCAGCCAGTCTTCGGTTGAGTTTGTGGAGGGCACCGCATTCGACCAGAAGGTGCGGGAACGACTCGGACATTTCGCATTGGTAACAATAAGGTGAAGCCACCCTACCGGAAACACGGTGCCGCCTCTCATTTAGCGCCAACCCCAGTGCGAGAAGAGCAAAACGTCCTGCCTCCAGGCGAAAGGGAAACACCGACTCGTCCAAGGAGCAGGGAAAGACTGTGAGTTCGTATGGAGCAACACCAAGAACTTCTCCCCACCGAAGGAGTTCCTTTACCGTAGCTCGAGGAGTGGGAGAATCCGCCAGCTCGCTCTTCTCCCATTCGCCGAGGAGTTTTCTTCTTCCTGCGATGGTTCAGGAGAAATCCCACCTCGTTGGTTTGTTGCTGTTTTTCCTTTCTCCGAGGTCAGACAGCGCTTCGGCGAGGGGCGTGGTGGCCAGACAGGAAACTTTCACCTCGTCCAGCATCACATCTTGGAGGGTCCATGGTAGGAATTGACGCAGTGGGCGGAGATCTTCGGGGCTCATTCCCTGGAATGCATCCCAGGAATCAACAGATTCCTGCCGCCAAGCATTGTAGTTTATTGGGCGACAGGAAATCCACGAATTGGCGTCCAGCTGTGTGGCGAGTTGCCTCAAAGGATAGCCAAACCCCTGTTTTCTGTGGCGCCTGCCCGGCACCAAGGAAGGAAGTTCTTCACTGCCGGCACACCTCCGTGAGAGGATCCGCGCAGGCGCACAGAGCGGGGAAGTGCAGAGCTCGGCACACAGTGCCAGCATCCGGAACTGAACTTGCAGTCCGATCTGCTCCCTCGTAGGGATGGCCAGGCCTGCATCGCGACGTGGTGCCATGACTTCTTTGAGGCAGATCCTGGATTGCGCTGGACCCCCAAGGGTGTTTAGTAGTAGGCGTTTATTCCGCTCTTTGGCCGCGTAGGGAGGTCCCAAAACAGAAAACAGGGGTGGGAGGAAGAGGTGCGCGAGGCTATTCCAAATTGCTGCTTGTACCGGCAAGGTAAACTTGCCATTAATGAGCGGGCTGGAGGCCAACACTGCCTTATGAAGGCAGTGCGACCACGGCTAGGCAGCGCCGAGGTCGTCCAACGAAACATCAAGGTACCTCAAGTACCCGTCCGTGGAGATCCCCAGGCGGATACAGTCGGACTGCCCCTTGCATGACGCTCCCACAGGAACGACAACGCTCTTATTTTTGTTTACGCTCACAACCGCTCCCCTACTAGTTAAATCGGAGAAGTCTTCGACACTGGAAGGCAGAGTAGACATGGGGAGCAGAAGAAGCAGGTCATCTGCATAGGCAGCCACGGCACGCATTCCCGGGCCAGAGCTAGGCAGGTGCTCCAGAGTCAGACTGTACGCCCACATCACCAACTGAAAGAAGATGCTGAAGAGCAACGGGCTTAAACTGTTGCACTGTCTGATGCCCTTCCCCGCTGGAATACCGTACATGTGGCATGCACTAAAAGAAGCACACGTAAGAGCGTGGACCCAGGAAGAGCGTAAGTGGTTAAGAAGTTGCCAGGCATGAAGTGGGCGGCGGAAGCAAACGCTACCTGCCATCCTAAACGATGGTTACCTTCGTTCTGCATCGGAAAAACCGTGTGCGGTCGACATGGTCCCATGCATCCTTCTCTACTGACAGGCTTCTTCCGATTGGGAGAGAATCACCCGCACCTGCGAGAGCTTCGGAAAAGGAAGGTGTCATCGGGCTCGAAAGCGGCGGCGACCTCTTCGGCGCGCTCGAGGAAAACGGTGGCACCTACCGGAGAACAAGCGCCGCACCACTTCTCGCAATCGGTCGATGTCATGATTGTCCTGCCGCCTTGCCCAAACGAGCACACGAACGTTCCTCGAGAGAAGGTCACTCTCTCGAGAGCTCCCGTCCAAACGCAGCTTTGAATGAGCAGGAAAGCCTTACGCGATGTGGGATCGTCGCCTCTCCTTCCGGTGCTGCTGTCGCTCTCGGGTTTGCCCTCCGACATGGCTGTCAGGCATAATTGCGTGGCGGAAACGAAGATCAGGGGATGAATATCCTTGCGGAGGAGGAGAGCGGTAGCTGGATCAGTATCTGAACCTTCCTCGAGCACGCGAAGGATGCCTCTAGCGGAAGGTGCCTGGCCCTAGTAGTCCGTATATATGCGGGGGCTGCTCCTCCAGCTAACCATCGCTCCTTTTCCGAGATCTCCGGAAAGGGGCGCGAGATTTCCGCGTTTTCCCGTTGTTTTCTTTTTGTTTTGAGCGTGTGCGCTTCCTTTTTTTGTTGTTTGTTCCTCCTGTTCCCCATCACGGGAGGTACCATCTATTCTCCTTTCGTCTCCTTTCGATTCTCTCAACTGGTTTTGATCGATTTAGAAGCGCGTTGAAAACGTCCGTTGCGAGCCGTCGCGATCTTCCGGGGGTTCCCGGCCTAAGGCGCCTCCGAACGTCGGGCCGACCACTGTTGGAGCAGCGCGAAACCAACAGCCGGCGAGGCGGAAAAGAGGATCTCGGGAGCGGAAGTCAAAGAGGGGTAGGAGCGCTCGTACGTTTGCGGTGAGCATGCGCAGGGAGGCTGTCTGCATCCATCAGGATTTCGATCCCTCTTTGGCAGGGCGCGTGGGACAACCATGCTCTTCCTGAACCGTAGCGACTGCTCCCTTCTCCCATGGAACGGAGGTCCCTTTGCTCATGGTGAGCGGTGGCGAAAGAGTGCATCGTGTCGGTTGAAGGATCACCAAACGTAGGTGTTGGAATCGCAGTCTTTTTCTTCGCGCGATTCGACCTCCTCGTTGAGGATTTCCCTGCCACGGACGCTTTCTACAATTCGGCCTGCAGTTTAAGCCACTTTCTTCTACTGCATACCGTGCCCCTTAATGAGACCGGGTGCTGTGGGAAACGCATCCCTTGAAAAGCTCTTTCCTCCGATCCACAGACAAGACACCCCTGTCGAGGAAGGCTGCTGCGCGGCTCGGAAGTTTTCAGCACGGCTCCCTCTTTCTCGATGGAAAGAGCAACCAGCCAGAGGCGAAGAGCAGCCTCCCGGCGATGATGATGCACGGTACCAAGGGTGCATGAAGAGTCCCAGCGGAACACGCGCACGTAGAAAGGTACGACATCCGAGATACCAAATATGCTCTTTCCTGTGGATGCACCCTAGTTCCAAGGTAGCGGACAAAAGTGGCAATCTTTAGATACCTCCACCGCAATGGAACAGGATCTTCGGCCAGATTGGAAAACCCAACGATACTCACATCCAGCATCCGCGGTTGAAGCACCAGAAGGGCTCCCAAAGAAAAGGCAACCCTTGTGGAGGAACCTCCTCCTACTGTGGAAATTACATTTTCAATTCTGGAAATATTTCCAGCATTTCAGTCTGGCGTCCCGCAGCGCCAACGCGCACTTTGAGCAACAAACAGGATTACGGGGCGCAGCCACGTTAATGCCTTCGTACCCGCCCGGTTGAGAGCATCGGAGACTCCAGGGAACGGAGGTGTTAGACCAAAAGTAGAAGAATGGCAAGGTGGTTCCCGCCGTGCTCCAGGAGGAGGATAAGCTGCGTCCAACATTCGTGCGAGTAAAGGAACCGACGATGGCAGCAAAGTCGACCCATCGTACGGCGTCTTCCCATCCACCAACCGTCGAAAGCGGACCGAGCATAACCGACGACTACCACGTAGCCAAGTGCTCTGTGATGAAAAAGCGAGGTCTCCGTCCCATCCAGAGATAAAAGGTCGTTTTGATCTTTTCTTTTCGATCTGCAAGCAGCACGACAGTTGCAATTCTTGTTAGAATCTCCAGTTCGCAGCGATACTTTAGCGTCAACCAAAATGTATTTCGCGCGAAATCTAGCGACCGTGACGCACGGAATCCTCGCATCCCGTCCCTACTTTGGCTCGGATTCGAAAACAAGGAAGAAGAAAAAAAAACGCCTATTGATTCTTACGCGAACGCATGTCCTCCGCAGGCAGCAGACCTCCGCGAAATCGCTTCTGAGATCGGCTCGCCGGCTTCAGCAAGGGAAGCAGCATCTTGAGAAGGGCAACTTTCATCCCGACGGGAGCAACGTCGCCTAAGAGGTGCGGGTCGCCCAGCCGGATGCGGTTGTACCACCGCTTTCTCGCCGCCGGCATCCACGATCGAGCGCAATCTCGGTCAGGGGAAAAGAAAATAAAGAGACGGAAAGCAAGGGCTCCAGTTGACACACAAGACCTTGCTCCGGAAGGCACGAAGTACGCGCGGCGGGAAGTTTCGGAACCCACGGACCGCCCCTTCCCAACGGACAGGGCGCATCCTCGAATAGGCGAGCCTGAGACGCGGGCGTTCCTGCGAGCCTGGTGGACGCCTCCCGCTCAACAAGTCGCGCACGCGTCGAGCGGTGCAGCATCGCCGGTGGCAGAAGAAGCAGCAGCTCCTCTTTCCCCGCGGTGCGTCCAGACGGCAGTAGATGGTACGTGTACGTGCATGCGCGCACCCCGGTCGTCGCCACCTGCATCCAGCGACAGCTGTCATGCTCTCTGCAGACCGCTCGCGCGCGCATTCACAACTAAGCGCCTCCTTCCCGAGGGAGACCCCTCGTCGCATTCCCCATCCCACCGAGAAGCATCCGGTTGGCCCGAGGGCGCATGCCTGAAGGCGCTTTTGTCCCTCGTCGATACCGGGAATGGAACTTCCGCCTTGTTTCCCCGGACAGCAAGCTGCCGGTGCTTTCCAGGGTTGCAGCGCGGGAAGGAAGCGGTAGCGCTTACCGTCTTCATCTCGCCATCCGCCGCGATTCGTCCGCGCAGCGCGCGCTTCGACTCCGACTGTTCCCCCTATTTCACCCTGCTGCCTCCGACCCCTATCGTGCGGGACGAAAAGCACCAAAAGAAACCCGCCCGCCGTGGAGAGATCGGCTGCTTATTCGGCTGTTCCTCGCGTCGTGCCTGATGCTACCCGCCACCTTCGGATAGCAGGTCATCCGCTTGCGACCTGGTCACCCCTCGCAAAGAGGGCAATTTCATGTCCCTTGTTGCGGAATTCCCGGTGCGACAGTGGAGGCATGCCGGCCGGAGACGTGCCTGGAGGGGGGTGAGGGTCCTTTTTGAAACCGCGATTCCGAGTCTGCGCGGAGGCGAAGGTGCAGAGAGAGAGCGAGAAAAAAAATGGAATTTCTCGAGAGCTGGTGGCGCACAGACCGCGAGTCTCTCTTGGCGGACTGCTTGCTTGGCCCTGCAGCCTCGAGGCGACCCGCGATGAAGCCCTTCCCACTTCTTACCCGAGCCCTCTGGTCAGCATTCAAACCCCCGGGCTTGCGGAGTTTTCCCATTTCCGATGCTCGCCTGCAGGAACCTTGGAAACACAAACCTCGCGCGTCCCTCGTGAGAAGAACTTGCTCCCGGGAAACTCGTCGTGCCTTCCCGACGAAGCGCTCGTTGCCCTACGACCGCCCCGCTTCCACGACCGAGATGGGCGAGCGTGGCATCCAAAGGCTAACGGGTGCAGCATCCATTGTGCTCCACGTGGAACAGATCGACCGAGACGGATGCGCTTGGGTGGCCGCCGCGTCGGGTCCTCCCGTTTGCTTCTGCCTTCCCAAGATGCGAGAATGCATAAATTCGAGGTTTACCGAAGCTGTAGATCGGAAAGGCGAGACGTTACTCAGGGAGGAAGGCGAGGATCGCTGTGCCCGCCAGCAAGAGGCTCGAGCCGTCTCTCGCTCGCCGTTCTCCGTACCTCTTTCAGAACCTCCGTCGCCCAGTCGACGTGCGGACCGCTCCGAGATCGTCCGGAGGCGTGGCAGCGTTTGCCGTCCGCATGATTGCAACCCATCTCTGGAGGGAGACGGCCCGGAGCACAGGGCAATAGTGCCGCAATAGGAAGTGCAGCGAAGATGGAGCGATGCAGATGCTCTGGAAACGACGGAGAGGCTGCTGGAGCAGGGAGGCTGCTCTCCGGAAAGGAGAAAGAAGAAGAGGAGGTGGACAAAGGAGTGGGACTGGGGAGCGGGAAAGAAGGAAAGAGAAAAACAAAGAGGTTCGATCTGTCCAGTCCGCCTGCGGAGAGGCAGCCTCCATCGCTGCATTCGGGAGGGATGCAAGTGCACGACGCACCTTGGCGGAGTCTTGATTTTTCCGGGAAAGAAGCGCTCGTGCACGTCTACAGAGGACGAGTGCGGCGCTCTCGAACCGCGCAAGCGGGAATCCAGAAGAGAAGGAGGAGGAGGCGGTCACCGAAAGCAAGGAGGGCGCGTCAGCCCGGGCTTTCCCACCAGTTCGTGGCGGCCGGCTAGTTCGAGATCTCCTCAGGGCAATAGAATCCGTACGCTCGGAAAATTGGGGATGCGGAAGAAGCTGGCAGCCAGAGGGGCTTCGCGAAACTCCGGGAGCGGCTGGCCGCCGGTCTTGTGGGAAGGCTGCGCGCGCTCACGCTTGCGGACGCGGCGGCTCCTGCTGCTGCGCAGGTCTGCTTCCCCCTTGGAGCCTATTCTCGCCCTCGACTGCGCACCTTGAGAAGGGAGCGGATGAAGCGCGGGCATACGGAGAAGCATTCCGCCGCGTGCTGCGGAAGGACCCACACCGCTTCGGGACGCGCGAAGCGAAAACAACCTGAACTGTCCCGGAAAACCTGGCTCGAGCCCTCCGTCTTCGGATCGTGAGCGCTCGGACGCACGTCCGCTCATTCCGGCACGAGCAGCGGGCGCTGGAGTACGCGCGGTCGAGCGTAAGGGTGGGCGGACCATGGTTCCTCCTTGCTGCGGACTCGTCCCTGCTGTAAGAATCACCGGCAATGAAGAGTCCAAGGAGAGCGGATGCTGTCCCAAACTCTGTAATCGTTTGGAAGGCGGAAACAGCGAGAAGCTGGAGAATCGTGAGACGTCCGCGGAGTCGAATCGGCAAGAACACTTCCACTTTTCGGATGGTTCTCCCGGTGCTGCAGTGCCGCTGTTCTCCACATGGGGGAGCTCCCGAAGCTCTTTGTCGCCTTCCGCGCCATCCGTGGGCGCGTCCAACTCTTCAAGTTATGGGAGATAGCCACATCCTTACGCAACCATCGGGTGGAAGGCTCCGGAGGAAGAAGGCATCCATTCCAGACTTACTCTTGGATGTGCACCCACGAAAAAACCCTTGTCCTGGATGTCGTCGAAGGAACTGTCTTCCTCGTTATCGGTATCCGGAGGCGTCCTTTGATCATGTGGCCGCTCTTCGTTTCATCTCCGAAGGGAACCAGGAAAGAATAGGTCCCTGGATGTGTTCTTCGTTAGGAATTGAGCGGTGAGCCTATCTGGTTACTTCCCTGAAGAACGTTTCCGAAGGGACGATCTCCGATTTTTGTGAAGGAGGCTCCGCGAAAGGAACAGCGCCCTGCTCAACACTCTGAAGAGAAAACCTCTTTTAAGGTGTAACGACCTGCTTCATGGCACGCGATGGGGCGTCGCTAAAGTCTCGACGGGCCCACCTCAACTGGTGGTCCGTCGATTTAGCTGCACGCAGGCGTCGGATTTTGGCCAGCATCTAATCGAGTTCCCTTTGTATTCCTGCTGCTGAGTAGTCTCCGGGGATGCATGGTGTTGGTGAAGGGGTCGCGCCATCTACTGCTGAGTTCCCTGCGGCAACGTGATTCCGTGTTCGTTCCATCTGCGCATCGGAAGCTGCGAAGGCTGCAACGAGTTCCGCGTTTACGGGGAACAGCTTGAGGCTCCCAACCTGCAAGTGAATCCTGCTCGCACGTCATCCGGGAGCGCGGAATGCGTGCGCGGTGCGTGACAAACGAGGCAACCCACTCCGATCGGAAGTCTCGAATGACCCCGCCTAGGCTACGGAAAGAAGTCGCGGCGAATAAGGAAGAAGAAGCAGCTGATGATGCAGATATGGAATGCGGGCCATCTACAAGACACCTAAGTTGCTACCCCGAAGGAAAGGCGGAGAGCTCAAGTGCCAGGAACCGGCTCGCGGTCCATTTCTCCATAACTGCATCCGATCTCTTCTGAGAGCGCGTTCCCTCCAAGAAGTCATGTTCGATGCAAATCGATTCTCCTTGCCTATCGGACCAAACCCGATGCCCTCCATACCGACAAGCAGCGGGCCGACACTGCGCCCGCCATAAGCATCTCTCGGTCGCTATGCGAACGGTCGAGCAGTCCGGCGCGAGGCGGAGGTAGCGGCCGCAGGAGATGCACTCCATCCTCCACGGTGCCACTGCCGCCATCCTAACAAAATGTACGCCGTTTCCGACGTCGCCTGATGCTCGCATCGCTGCTTCTTGTAGCAGTTTCCCCGCCTCCGGTGCCATGCGGAACCATCAACGACGCTTTGCTTTCCTCCAAACTGGCGCTCAACAGCGATGTTCCGGCAGCACGGCAGCACAAGACGCCCTTGGTTTCGGAAACGCAGACGACGGCATGTACCTCACGGGGCGGTGGTGATGCTATTTCCAGCACCCCCCGGATGATCCGTGGTTTCGTGTAACCGCATGTGGATTTCGCCGCAGCGATCGCTCGTTGTCTGGCACGCGCACCCGCTCGCTCGTGCAACCCTTCGTTTCGGAACGCTAACCAGGGAACGATTTGAGACTGCTGAGGGTAACCGAGCGCCGTCAGATTCGACCCTTACGAGTCCTCGTCAGCAGCAGCAGGCTCCGATCTCACGTGCGGAAGGACATCTCACTTGCGTGGGAGAAGGAGCGCATTGCACGGTTGCGAGAGGGCGCGAGGACGAGCGCATTAAATGGAGGTGCTGGTTATCTTGCGAAGGTTGCAGGTGTCACCACGCGAGACCACGGTCCCCGGAAGAAGGCATCTCCATCATCTGCTCGAGCTGCTGCCGTCGTGAATGCTCGCAGCCGGCTTCGCTGATGCGAAGGAGCGAACAGAAGCACCAAGAGCGTGTGATGAAACCGTAACGGTCAGGTTTTTTACGGCCAACGCCGTCCACGTGCTTGGAGCGTGCAATTATTCCGTCTCCGCGGAGTTCGTTCCCCGTCCCTGCCGAAATTTCGGCTATACGTCGTTGTTTTGGGTGCGTTTCGCTGCGACGCGCGTCCAGAAGATGCCTTCGGATCCCTAACAACGGTCAGTACGACGGACAGACGGAGAGTACACGCTATCGCCCGAGACAAAGGGAACGAAGAAAATGCGGACGGTTTCGACTGGAGATGGTCCGCTTCGTGAAATTGGACAACCGCGAACCTTCGGCTGCCACCCCCACCAGTCAGCAGCCATGTAGCTCCCATCCTGCGTCGTGGAATCTGTGCGTGGGACTGTGAGGAGGAACGAGAGTGTGCGAGTTGGAGAAACGTGACAGCTGCATCCCCATCCATCCTATTTCGTTTCCTGCTTTTCTCAACGTCCTTGCCACGGCAAGTGCCGCGGAAGCCCCGTCGCGCGCCGAGGGGACGTCCTGCGTTTCGCACTGCCCCATGCATCGGTGACACTCACATTGGGAAGCGCGAGCAAACTTCTCTCTGGAAGTATCCAAGGATCATTGAGAGACTGCTTAAGAGGGGACAACAAAGAAGCGCTCAACGCCGGGATGAGTCTCCTCCTCCCTGGTCGCCTTGCATTTCGAGTCGAAAGAAGCGCACGGCTCCATTCGTTGCCTGCGAGGAAACTTACCGCTGCGAAAGAATGCGGATAGGTGGGCTGCTGCGACCGTTGCAATGGAGCACGGAAGGAATTCGTTCTTGGGCGGACTTGGGACTCGTCACTCAAGGAGGCGCGGGTCCGTGCGCGTGAGTAACTGCGAATCGCCGTCAGCAGTGCATGTGACGAGTCACCACCTATCTGTTCTCGTGTAGGCGAAATTTGTGAAACAGGGCGATCACATGGGCTCCTGAGACCCGGTTCTAGCGGCATTCGGAACCGGGAGAGTCGCTCCTGCGAGACCCGCGTGCTGAGCACCGCCTCGACCTCGAATGCTGAAGACCTGCTCCTGCGGAGTTCGTCAAAGTTCCGTGCGGCAAGCAGATCGGGGAAGGAAGTGGGGTGCGACTCTTGCTCATCCCGTTCCCAGGAGGAAGGTTTGAACGAGCGCGACCTACCGGGACTTGCTTTCTTTGCAAGAGTGCTGTGAAAGCATCGTGAAAGCATCTTTCGGTTTTCAACTCATCGCAATCCGTGAAAGTGCCTGGTGAGGAATGTGTCGTGGCGAATCCCCGATTCTGACAGCTCGCAGCGGGGATCGATCACAGCGAAGTGCACCCGCAAAACTCACAAGCGCTATTGAGCCATGTTGAGCGTTGCAAACAGCAGCTGCCGCTGCGACCACGATCTCGTAAGATGCAAAGTGGGATGGATGAACGATTGAGCCTATGATGGATGGTAGTGACTCAAGCCATCCGCATGAGTGAAGGGAGGTGCCGCGTCAACTGCCTGACATGCAGGGAGAGCCAACAACATGCATCCTTGCGGCAGAATTTCTTTTTTGTTTCCTCATTCGAAAACCCACGTTTCCTCAGCTACTCTGCGTTCGGTCTTTCTCTTTGGAGAATTCGGAAACTCACCACTGGCAGCAAATTTATTCTGCTGGAGCAATCCTTTCTAAAAAGAGTGAAATGAGTGCAATCGCCTCTGCGAACTATGGTTCATGGCTCGGGACAGCATCTTCAGCAAAGATTGTCACTTTGACGCGAATACTTTAGTTTTGAAGCAACTGAAGATTTGATCTTCGTGCATCCCACTCTCTTTGCTCCGATCGATCATCGTGGTTCACTTGGGACCTGTTAGGGGTGACGCCCACACATCGTAACTAGGAAGCGTTTCCTTCGGCACCATCCTGTTGAGTTCATCCCTGGAGCGCGCATTCACGAAGGCAATGGGCCGTTTTGGGGGAACCGGAAGCGCGTCACAGACCTGACGAGCTCCCAGCCGCCTTCAGTAGGAAAGGGCTGCCAAATGGAAGCCAGCCCTTCGTCCGCTGGATGTGGATCGGCCGTTAAGAAGGGAGGGCGTTTCCACAAAGCCTTTTTTGTTTTTTATTTCGTGCCTGTTCATTGTCTGGTTGGACATAGTCCGTGAGAAGCTGTGGTTACGGGTAATGCAGCCTCGTCCGTTCAATCGAGTTTCAAAGAGTGGGGACAACCTCCACTTATGACCATCTTCGTATTGTTTTCCTGGGATCAAAGAGAGACCCTGAAGTAGGAAAGCGATACTGGAATTGGAAAATTAGTAGATTTTTGAAGGCTATTAAGGACTCGAGTGGAATGCGCATAGCACTGGAGGCACCTTAGGCGAAGATCATGTTCAGCATGTAGGAAACGCGAATGGACGGGAGTCGGGTTCTCTGTTGACAGAAGGCAAAATACATGGAGACATCGAATCGAGCGGACAAGAAAGAGATTCTTCATGCAAACCGAGGAGCGTGCCGATTCCTCTACACCAATCGCGATCAGAAAGCGGCGTTGAATCGAGTAGTGGAGTGCTTCCACGTAATCAGACTTGCTGACACGCATAGGCTGGTCATCAGGAAGTCCACCCGGTGAAATCGGCTCTGTGGACCACTGAACGTTGACGAGTATGCACAGTTCTGCAATGCTTTGATGTGTCGGAGCCAAAGGTCCTGGATCAACATCGTGAAAACATTTTCGCTGCTGAAAAGAAAAAAAATATATTTCTCTTGGAGAAGGCTGGGATTTTTCGTTTTTCACAAGCATGAACGAAATGCGAGGACGGTTGCTGCAACTTAGTGTGATCGTTTTCCGATAGGCGGGTGGAGGCTGCTCCGGAAGACAAAAAATTACCAACGTCGTCATCCATTTACGAGTGGGCGACCTAGTAGTTTGCCCCATCGGCGGTGAGGTTACCGCGTATGCATGCTGTCCCACAGCGGCAACGAATTGCGACCATCGCAAACGCCTAACACGGAGGAATGGGATAACAAAACCAGGGTGTCGGAGTGACCAGGAGCTCTGCTGACCTGCGTTAATTCTCGCAAGGCGTGGAGGTCTCCTCTTCGTTAGAAAATCGGCACACTTTCATGACGTCGAAATTTAACCGATAAGGAACGACAAGGATCTCAGTGGACTGCAGCGGGGGACACAAGGCAAAAGAGAAAGACAAAAAAGACAGGAATGCAAAAGGATTGAGCTTCGAATTCGAGCCACAATAGGTGCGTTGAAAGATCGTTTGTCAAAGGCAGAACAAGAGCAACATCGCGTGATGTCTGGGTGCATTGGAATCTTCCATTTGCTTCAACGTGTGATGGGCTGACAATTTCAAGGTTTACATGCTATTTCTTCACCATCAGAATCGGCACAGCAAGAAAACTGAGTGTTCGGTGTTCATCATCGCGAAGGTGGAAAATTGCAAATGTGATTCGGACCGCTCAAAGGGATGAAGGGAGCGAATTTGAAAGCTGCGAAAAAAGGAGAAGCGGTTGCCTGTGAAAGTATCCAAAAGGAAAAGAAGAAGAGAAAGAGGAAGTGCAGAAACACATGTGGAATGCGTCAGCACGACGTTTTCACAGCTTCTGATGCTGCACGCGTATACGGCCATCGAAATGCCTATCGATGCGAAATCAAAAATCGTACGCCGAAATCGAAAGCTCCCCTCGAATGCACGGGAATCCCTGCAAGGGGGGTCGTTGAAGCAGCTTTCCTGGCGATTCGGTTACAGCACTGAGAACACCTCGAATGCCGTTCACAAATGAGCACCCATCGAGTCTTTCAGTTGTTATGTCGCTCCTTAACGCCGCCCTCCATGGACTGCCTCGGACGTCCTTCTCGAGAATGCTTTGAAGTGCACGTCTCCCATGGCAAGTGGAGTGCAGTGGAAGTTGGTTACGTCGAAGGTGAAGTTGCCTTGAGGGAAAGCAGTGCCGTAGCTGGGATGGTGCAGTTCGTATCTCTACATATGAGAAAGGATTTGGGATTCACGAATGACAAGACGAGCGCCGATTGCAGACGGTACGGCCGTTGAACATCTGAGAATCGCCGCAGTGCCTCAGACATGGTAACTCGAAAGAAGAGCGGACATTACTGAAGAGTCGCTTGAGAGCAGAGTTGATGGCGGTAGCAATTGCTATGCGAAAGGGGGAACATTTCGGGTGACGGTTTTGTTTGGTGCCAACAGATATAGACGAACCAATACTTTTTCCAGGGACGCGTGTGTGTGTCACCCTATATAGCACTTCTCATTCGAATTGGCTGTCGAAAACAAAGAAAAAGTGAGGTCGATCGTATGATGCCGTCGAAGAACAGTCTGGAGATCCTTAGAAATCTCAAAAAAAGGTTTCCGCACTCAAGAATGGTGGGAACCATTTCTAGCAGTCCACCTTAACGAGTCGTTCCGAAGGATCAGTGAGATGTGAATCGAATGAAATGCCTATTTGTAACACATGGTCTGCATCTAGAAAACTAATGGGTTCTTCCACGTGCTGACTCATGGTACGGGCATGAAGAAACTGCAACATATGCTTGGCTTTTTCGAGGAATGGCAGTGGGGTTATACGAAACGGAAAAGGAGGAGGACGTTCTACAGCCCCTTCCTCCAAGAACGAAGAAAGGAAGAGGGACTTCTAGGCAGGCTGCAGCTTTCTTCGTTTGGTATGAGGACGGAGCTACGCATTGCGCGACACCTCAACTCTGCGGGTCAGATATTCGTGCAATGACCCCTGGAAAATGCAGTAAATCGATGTGCAAACATGATCCTGGCAGAAGACTCAAGTTCAGCTACCGGGTCGTGCATTTCGTTAGCTACAAATGATGACATCTCAAGTAATCCAGTCCATTCTCATCCCTTTCTGTGGTTATACAAGAAATGGATCAAGTCAGAACGGAATACCGGACCCGTGCAATTTCCAAACGCCAATGTCTTAGGTTTCAGGTTTGCCACTCACATCGCCCTCTGACCTCTTTCGGTCGTTTCCCCTCGCTTCCCGCTTTTTAATTGACTTTTGGTGTTCACGGAAGTTCAAGGGATTGTTCAAAGCGATCGAACCTTCTGCGGGGGGCGTCACGAAGACGTACCGGGCTACCTTCGTACTAAATGCGAGGTTCGATAACTAATACGATTCGCAGCGAATACGATTTTCGTTACAAACACAAAGGGCCTTTCGGGATGACCACAGAGTTCTCATCATTTCGTCATTCTCTTCAGGATCACTGATGAATGTAGTGCGGATACAAAACTCGCCTTGCTTCGCGAACTCGCGCAACGGGACGTGCCTTACTGCAGGAGAGTGCAGGAATGCCGGCGGTATGAGGAATGGGCAATGTGCCCTGGGAATCGGCGTATGCTGCATAGGTAAGCCACGAAATGATCACATATGGAAAATGGTCAAACTTCCAAAGTGATACTTGGATGCGGGCGAAGTGCAAGAGTAAACAATACCTACTTCGAGAACACGACGGACATCCTGACGACCGGAGGGACATGCCAAGCGTCGGTCCAGAAACTGAGCTCGCGTATCCAGCAATTCAGGTGAGAAAGGGGGAACTGTTCGAACCCATAGGGGGACCTCTGAGCAAAGGATGACCTCATGGATTCGGTTCCATTCAAATGTTGAGTACCGAGCTGAAGGAGCTCGTAGGCAACTCTATGAGGCCTGAATCCGCTGCGTAATGGAGAAGGACGCGAGTCTCGCTCGTTGGGAACGAGCTGCTCGTCTTCTCACAGCGGGAGGGAGCGCACAGATCCTGGAATGGTTGCCCCTCACCATCGTATCGAGATGGTGTTCAGTGTTTGAGAGGTTTGGTAGATGTGAGCAGCAACTTATCCTTGGATATTCGTTTCACCCTCGATGGTTCCCAACTGTCAGCCAAATGCGGCTGTGCCGATGACCTGCTCAACTCCTGGCAGGACTTTTGAGGTGAAGGAGCCAAATTGCGGTTTCGCCTGAGACCCCTCCCGGCAACACGATCCGAAAGGCCGTCCACCGATGACGGTCAGCCGCCACAGTGGAAAACACGAACGTTTATGCGGTTGGGGAAATCGTGTCTACGGGAAGCACATCCAGTTACATGCCATGTCAGGGACTTTTTCTCTGCAGGTTCATGACAGGAGACATGCTGTAGGGCGAAGTGCTACTTGAGGATACTGTTGCGTGCCGCAACAGCTTCCGTGGAGGTACGCATGCTGGAAAGGAATTTTTCTACTCAAGTGGAAGGACAGTTGATAAATGGGAGTCTTTGTGCAGTTCTGCTCCTGTGAGAATCGCGCACGAACGTCCCTTAAATTTAAGCCGGCAAAACGCGAAAATGAAGTATATGAGCTTCAGCAGAGAAATATCCGTACTTGGGAACCATAGGGAAACAGAATAGGTGTAAAGGCAAGCAAGTCCAAAGGTCAGCACATACGGCAGCGGAGGTCACCGCAGTAAGCCTTTTTGTGGGAGAAACGTTGCGTGCTATAAGAAGGGGTACTCGCAGGAGCTGTGTGAAGGGATCTCGGCTAGAAGTCACCCGAGAAAGAAGGCAGGGATTCCTTACACATCGAGGCTCAACTCCAAGCAACAGTCCTGCTGAAATCGGAACCCAACGTCACGGGAAATGTTAGTTCATCCGCGGCGCTGATCTCGTACTACGGGGTCAATCCATCTGGTGTGAAGTAGGGGAAGAGATGGAGGTTCGGGAAACACTATCGGCGGATTTCTGCACCCTCGAAACGACTTCCTGCCTTTGTGAATCTGTTAGAGTCTTGAAGTGATTTCTGACAAGTGAATGCCACTGCTGCCTTTGCCTACGTGGCATGCCGGCCGGTGTCTGCTGCTATGAACCAGCAGTGCAGTGCTCGTTGACAGATATCCGTGAAGTTGCTCGGGTTACTTGCCAAAACTGCTTGACTGAAGTACAGTCAGGAGACCCAGGACTCCCTTGCCAGCTGCGATAGTGAAGCCCGTCCTTTTCTATTTTAGTGTATGTGAGTATGGACGCTGCAACTACGGGAGTTGCGCTCGCCATCACGACTGCTGCTGAGATGGCTGGGGAAGCAAGATCCTAGTCCATCCGTGTGTTGCAGATTGAATCCGGATCCGAGTATCTGAGTAAGTGGATGGAGCTGTCTCATTCCTTGGTTTGTCGAATTTGCTACCCAAGCATCGAATGCGCTGCCTGCTCGTCCCGCGCGCGGTAGAAGGTTGCGCTGTTGTGGGTGTGGACGCCGGGAATGTCCCTTTTCGCTTTCCACTTCACCACAAGATAGGGAATGTGCAAAGGAAGGCGAGGAGAGGCTCAATGCGACGTTGTGCATGCCGTAGTGGGGAAAACAGAATCTTGGCAAGGAAAGAGCAGCAAATTTCTAGAGGACTCAGAAATACTTGTGCGCTTCAAGCAAGGACGATGGACTCGGTCTCCTGATGTCGGATCGCATGGAGCGTCAGCTTCAAAGCGGGAAACTTGCCCTCGTGGCAAAACATTGGACAGCACCATGTTGTGCGCCCGCACGACTCCTCGCAGGCAGGTCAACCGGTCGCTGCGGATTGACCTCAATCCTATTATCCAACGACCGTAGTCTCAACCATTGTAGGCTTCAGCTACGATACCTGGTTGCCCTGGTGAGGGACTACCCGTGGATCTCCTGCGTTCCCGCGGACTGGACTACCTGACTCCAGGAGTCCGTTTCCGCGTGGGCAAAAGTCAACGGTTGCAGCGAGATGGACTTGTTCTCGGACAATTCCATTCGGCGTGACACTCGGGATTGCAGCGTATGCTAGTTCCGGAAGAAGGCTCACCCTGGCTGACCGAAACAAGGCGGGAACATCGCCTTCGTCTCGGATCAGCCTCGTCAACTGAAGCACCAGGGGTGCCAGCTCTTCTGCGAAGCACTGGAAGAACTCCGCGGGCAGGCCGTCCTCCCTGGTGCTTTCCGCCTCTTGAGCCTTTTGATCCCGTCGAGAATTTCGCCGGTCGTAAAGAGCTCGTTGGGTCTTTCCTTCTCCTCCTCCCCTATTACCAGGTCTCCGTTTGGTAGCAGAAGCCGGGAGGCGTCTCGTCCCTAGGGGGCCTTGGCGTAAAGGGAGGAATAATAACTCCTCACGAGATTCCGTACCGCAGCAAAGGTCCCAGTCCTCGAGACTATGGAGCATGACGCCTCTCGGGAATTCGCGAAGATGTTCGTTGCATGAGGCCTTACCACGCCCTGCATGAGGGGCCCTTATCGCGCAAGCATACCAACCGGAAAAACCAACCGGAAATGGTCAGAAAGCTCCGACGGAAGTTTCCCTCGCCTGCCGAACGGTGGGCACAGGTCGTCGTCGAGGAAAACGTGGTCGACGCTGTTGACCATTTCCGGGAGATCCCTTAACAAGTTGCGCGTGCGCATAGCAGCGCACAAATCATTAGCCGTCCGTTCCTGTGCGTGGGGTTCACCTGAGAGCAGGCGAAGGTTGAAGTCGCCAGCAATCAGGTGAGCCCTGCGCACGTTCGCTTCCACCAGCCAGTCGCGCTTCAAGGTTTCCAAGAACGCTATACGTTCCAAATACCAGACAGCACCGCTGTGGGCGTACACGTTTGTTACGACGAGGTCGATCGTGCCGCACCATCTGAGAATCAGCTGGCCGACCCGACCGGCGCCGTCCTTCACGGTAGCGTCAACCGCCAGCTTCATGAAAAACGCGACGTCACAGGTGTTGCGGGCGCCGCAATGCCACAGCAGCCGCCCTCCTGCGATCCTCTCAATCTCCTGGGCGTTCTCTGCGGTGATCACGTGGATCTCCTGCAGGAGCGCCAGGTCGAAGTCACGCAGGGTGGCGGCCGTGTCCCGTCTGTTGCCGTCGTCGCGCTACCCGTTGATGTTCCAACAGGTCACGCGTATCCGACGGCGACAGGCGATCCCAGGTATTATTCCTGGGAAAGTGGCAATGGGACTCCTGCCACCTGATCGGGCGGGACGGATGGAAGAGGGCGGGAGTCACCTACCTGCTCCCCCTCCTCCGTGGGGGTTACCAGCTGCTCGGTCACGGGGGGTAGGAAATTCCCTTCCTCCGTTCCCATGCTGCCAGCTTCCCCCTCGGCTGCCGGTGCGTTCCCCTCCTTCTTGGTCGGGAAGCGCCTCCTCAGATTCTTGGACTTTCGTCCTGTCTTCTTGGGAGGTGCCTCCGCGGAGGGGGACGCACTTCCGGCATCCGGATCGCGGTCACCTGCGTCAGGTGCCTTGGTCGCGACCGGCCTTCCCAAGGCCTTTCGCGACGCGTTTCCACGGCCGACGAGTTCGGCCGCGAGCTCTTCCGCCGCCTGTTGGAAGGCGGCGTCCTCGATCACGGCGAGCGCGTTGCACAGCTTCCCCCCTGTTTGCACAGAGGATTCGCCTTCCGAAATCACAGCATCGTCGCAAAAGAGGAGGGAGATATCTCCCCCGGTGGCGGCCTCTAAGGCCACCACGCGCTCCAAGGCGACCGAACATTCGCGGAGCAATGCGCGGCGCTGTTTCCTATTCAAAGGATTCGCTGATGGGTCCGATTTCGGGCCTTCGGTTTTCTTCATTTTTTTCTGTTTCGGCTTCGCCGTCCGCCAATCCTCGTTCTCATCAGCGTCGTCAAGAGTTTTATCGACCGGCGTTTGCTTGGAGGGTTTGGGGCTCTGGCTTTTGGTTTGGCCTTACTCCTGACTCTTTGGGCTTCATCGTTTTCTCCGCGCGTTTCCCCTTGGCTTTTCTCAAAGCAGGGGCAGCCGAAGTTTCTCGTTTTGGGCACACTTTCCGAAGGTGGTCCTTTTCTCCGCATAAGAAACATTGGATGTGAGGGCACCGTTTTTTCAGGTGCCCTGTGGCATCACAGTGCCCACAGTACTTGGGTTTCCCCACCTACCAGACATCGACTGTCTCGTTGCCGACGTCCAGTTTGAGGGGTAGCCACCATTTTCGTGGACGGTTACACGCGCTGCGGCCATGCCATTGAACAGTTTTCCATACGTTGGGCTTGGTCAAGGGCGCGTGTACCGAGGCGTATTTACTCAACTCCTCCTGCACGCCAGTTTTGGACATGCAGAGAGTTACGCCGGTGAGGTGCGCCACTACGGAGCGATTCTCAGTTACCTCAGTTACTCAGCCTTCCACCGTAATGGGGGTATCCAGCAGGCGCTGAGCCAGGCTTGCATCTCTGCGAGTCAGCTCCACCCGCTGACCCTTACTACGCACTGGAAGACCTTCCAGGTCCTCCTCCTTCACGTTAAGCCGCTGCAACTACCTTCCGAAGTTGCGAGCGGTATTACTGACAAAGAGATTGCCTAACTTATAAATCAAGGACGGCTTATATCCTTGTTCACGGTAGACGCGCTGCTCAGCAATGGCGGATGGCGCTGCAGCCACGACACTCCAGGTTTACGTCGTTGGCGAAGAAGGATCCGAGAACGCAGATGCCCCATTCTAAAGGGAGAAGTTGCTCACTTTTCAAAGCAGGCGATTGCCCTCGTTTCCGTGGGGAAAGGGAAGCCCCCACCTCCGTGAACTGGGGAGAGGAGCAAGCCTCTGCCCTTCCGATATCCATAGCGGTGTCCTCAGGCATTTCAGCCATAGGACACCAGCGATGAAACACGCACAAACACAATCAAAACAGCTTCAGAAACTAGTGCAGTCGGAGAGAAAGAAAAACACGTACGCACGCCAAGTTGCAGGCAAAGTTGCGGGCAGAGAGTTTAAGAAGGGTTCCTAACGACATCATCAGCCTGGAACAGACATATGCTGGTCCCGGGAGAAGCCTAGAGGCCAACTTGTTTCACGCTTCCAGCTGGCTAGAGCCCCAACAAGGAAGTGGCACAGAGAGAAACCGGAACTCCACAGCGTCCATCGACGTGGGACATAATGGTCGAGAAGGGAGGGGAGCCCATGAGTTCAAAGTCGACCTGCATAAAGCATTCGTTTTTCACATCACGAATCACTGAGAAATAAAATTTTAACTATTCATTTCCAACACTGGTTGCCACGAAAACAATAAAAAGTCCAATGTAAATTTCTCCCAAAAAATTTGGGTTTCCACTGATTTCTTCACAGTTTTCAAGAGATTGGGAAGCAGAGAGGGTGTGTTTTCCGCGTATTTGCATCACCAGGCAAATAGATGCATAAGGAAGTGGCGAAAGAATCCATTAATGAAATCAGCAAATTTGATATTGAACTCAGAACACGTAACACTGCATATTTGAACCACATAAGGAATCAATAGAAAACAAAACTTTATCTTTTCGTTTCTAACACAGGTTGCCAAGAAAGAAAAGAAGAATAAAATGTGCCCCTCGAAATGAAGTTTGGATCTCACCGTATATACTCACTTTATAAAAGTGGTAAGGCAAGCAGAAAGGGGGTGTTTTCCGCTTTTTCCTAATCACTAAGAATAATTCCTACAAAAAGTAAACAAACAGTCCAAAGAAAAAAAAAAACCACTTTAAATTGATTACAAAAGAGAAAATTCGAAAGACTTCGACCAAATAATAAAAGAAAAGCAAGGAAAACTTTTCCATAAACATTCAAACACTGGTTGCTAAGAAAGCAAAACTAAGAACAATGTGGTCCGCAAAAATAAAAGATTGATCTCTCATTTCTTCGACTTTTACAAGAGATTGTGATGAGCTGGAGGTGTTTTTGCCGCTTATTTCTTCATCCGTGAAAATGATTGCCTGGGGAAGTAGATAAAGAGTGCAATGGTGAAATCAAATCATTTTGATTGATTTGCAAACAAAAAATACTTCGAGTCAGAGCGGTTGTGTTTGCCCATCATTTGCCTAACCGTGCAAAAAGGCTCCTGCGAAGAGTAACGAAAAAGTGCTGTCGAGAAATCATATCTTTTTCAAGTGATTTTACATTAAGAATCCTCCAAATGTCCATCTCATATTGATCAGAACAAAGGAAGCCCTTCCATTTTGAATTCTTATTCCGGTTGCCTTTAAAACGACAGCAAGTTCAACATCCCCTACCCAATTAAAGTATTGCTGTCCCCTTGTGTTTTCCCCTTCTACGAAAGATTTTGGTGCAATGCGGATATGTTTTCCGTTTATTTGCTTAAACGCGCAAATGGTTCCTTCGAGAAGAAGCCAAAGAGAGCAGTGCACAAATCAAATCTTGTGGAAGTGATTTTTCATTAGGAATCCTCCCAATATCCACGGTGTATTGAAACAGAAGAAACAAGTCCCTTCCATTTTGAATTCTTATTCCGGTTGCCTTTAAAACGAGATCAAGGTCAACGTTTCCATCCCAATTAAAGTATTGCTGTCCCCTTGTGATTTCCACTTCTACGAAAGATTTTGGTGCAGTGCGGATATGTTTTCCGTTTATTTGCTTAAACGCGCAAATGGTTCCTTCGAGAAGAAGCCAAAAAGAGCACTGGAGAAATCAAATCTTGTTGAAGTGATTTTTCATTAGGAATCCTCCCAATATCCACCGTATATTGAATCAGAAGAAAGCAGTCCCTTCCATTTTGAATTCTTATTCAGGTTGCCTTTAAAACGGGATCAAGGTCAACGTCCCCATCCCAATTAAAGTATTGCTGTCTCCTTGTGATTTCCCCTTCTACGAAAGATTTTGGTGCAGTGCGGATATGTTTGCCGTTTATTTTCTTCAACGTGCAAATGGTTCCTTCGAGAAGAAGCCAAAGAGAGCAGTGGAGAAATCAAATCTTGTTGAAGTGATTTTTCATTAGGAATCCTCCCAATATCCACCGTATATTGAATCAGAAGAAAGCAGTCCCTTCCATTTTGAATTCTTATTCCGTTTGCCTTTAAAACGAGATCAAGGTCAACGTCCCCATCCCAATTAAAGTATTGCTGTCTCCTTGTGATTTCCCCTTCTACGAAAGATTTTGCAGTGCGGATATGTTTGCCGTTTATTTTCTTCAACGTGCAAAATGGTTCCTTCGAGAAGAAGCCAAAGAGAGCAGTGGAGAAATCAAATCTTGTTGAAGTGATTTTTCATTAGGAATCCTCCCAATATCCACCGTATATTGAATCAGAAGAAAGCAGTCCCTTCCATTTTGAATTCTTATTCCGTTTGCCTTTAAAACGAGATCAAGGTCAACGTCCCCATCCCAATTAAAGTATTGCTGTTCCCTTGTGATTTCCCCTTCTACGAAAGATTTTGGTGCAGTGCGGATATGTTTGCCGTTTATTTTCTTCAACGTGCAAATGGTTCCTTCGAGAAGAAGCCAAAGAGAGCAGTGGAGAAATCAAATCTTGTGGAAGTGGTTTTTCATTAGGAATCCTCCCAATATCCACCGTATATTGAATCAGAAGAAAGCAGTCCCTTCCATTTTGAATTCTTATTCCGTTTGCCTTTAAAACGAGATCAAGGTCAACGTCCCCATCCCAATTAAAGTATTGCTGTCCCCTTGTGATTTCCCCTTCTACGAAAGATTTTGGTGCAGTGCGGATATGTTTGCCGTGTATTTTCCTCAACGTGCAAATGGTTCCTTCGAGAAGAAGCCAAAGAGAGCAGTGGAGAAATCAGTCTCAGTGGAAGGTTTTTCAGAAGGAATCCTCCCACACACCGTATATTGAATCAGAAGAAAGCAGTCCCTTCCATTTTGAATTCTTATTCCGTTTGCCTTCTTAAAACGAGATCAAGGTCAACGTCCCCATCCCAATTAAAGTATTGCTGTCCCCTTGTGATTTCCTTTTACGAAAATTTTTGTGCAGTGCGGATATGTTTGCCGTGTATTTTCCTCAACGTGCAAATGGTTCCTTAGAGAAGAAGCCAAAGAGAGCAGTGGAGAAATCAAATCTTGTGCAAGAAGTTTTTCATTAGGAATGCTCCCAATATCCACTCGTATATTGAATCAGAAGAAAGCAGTCCTTCCATTTGAATTCTTATTCCGTTTGCCTTTAAAACGAGATCAAGGTCAACGTCCCCATCCCAATTAAAGTATTGCTGTCCCCTTGTGATTTCCTTTACGAAAAGATTTTGGTGCAAAAAGTGGATATGTTTGCTGTGTATTTTCCTCAACGTGCAAATGGTTCCTTAGAGAAGAAGCCAAAGAGAGCAGTGGAGAAATCAAATCTTGTGGAAGTGATTTTTCATTAGGAATCCTCACAATATCCACCGTATATTGAATCAGAAGAAAGCAGTCCCTTCCATTTTGAATTCTTATTCCGTTTGCCTTTAAAACGAGATCAAGGTCAACGTCCCCATCCCAATCAAAGTATTGCTGTCCCCTTGTGATTTCCCCTTCTACGAAAGATTTTGGTGCAGTGCGGATATGTTTGCCGTTTATTTTCTTCAACGTGCAAATGGTTCCTTCGAGAAGAAGCCAAAGAGAGCAGTGGAGAAATCAAATCTTGTGGAAGTGATTTTTCATTAGGAATCCTCACAATATCCACCGTATATTGAATCAGAAGAAAGCAGTCCCTTCCATTTTGAATTCTTATTCCGTTTGCCTTTAAAACGAGATCAAGGTCAACGTCCCCATCCCAATTAAAGTATTGCTGTCCCCTTGTGATTTCCCCTTCTACGAAAGATTTAAGTGCAGTGCGGATATGATTGCCGTTTATTTTCTTCAACGTGCAAATGGTTCCTTCGAGAAGAAGCCAAAGAGAGCAGTGAAGAAATCAAATCTTGTGGAAGTGATTTTTCATTAGGAATCCTCACAATATCCACCGTATATTGAATCAGAAGAAAGCAGTCCCTTCCATTTTGAATTCTTATTCCGTTTGCCTTTAAAACGAGATCAAGGTCAACGTCCCCATCCCAATCAAAGAATTGCTGTCCCCTTGTGATTTCCCCTTTTACGAAAGATTTTGGTGCAGTGCGGATATGTTTGCCGTGTATTTTCCTCAACGTGCAAATGGTTCCTTCGAGAAGAAGCCAAAGAGAGCAGTGGAGAAATCAAATCTTGTGGAAGTGATTTTTCATTAGGAATCCTCCCAATATCCACCGTATATTGAATCAGAAGAAAGCAGTCCCTTCCATTTTGAATTGTTATTCCGTTTGCCTTCAATACGAGATCAAGGTCAACGTCCCCATCCCAATTAAAGTATTGCTGTCCCCTTGTGATTTCCCCTTCTACGAAAGATTTTGGTGCAGTGCGGATATGTTTGCCGTTTATTTTCTTCAACGTGCAAATGGTTCCTTAACACGGTCACCCACAAGAGAGCAGTGGAGAGAGAAATCAAATCTTGTTGAAGTGATTTTTCATTAGAATCCTCCCAATATCCACCGTATATTGAATCAGAAGAAAGCAGTCCCTTCCATTTGAATTCTTATTCTTATTGCCTTTAAAACGAGATCAAGGTCAACGTCCCCATCCCAATTAAAGTATTGCTGTCCCTTGTGATTTCCTTCACGAAAGATTTTGGTGCAGTGCGTATGTTTGCCGTGTATTTCCTCAACGTGCAAATGGTTCCTTCGAGAAGAAGCCAAAGAGAGCAGAGAAATCAAATCTTGTGAACTCCATTTTTCATTAGAATCTCACCCTTTCCCTCCTATATTGAATCAGAAGAAAGCAGTCCCTTCCATTTTGAATTCTTATTCCGTTTGCCTTTAAAACGAGATCAAGGTCAACGTCCCCATCCCAATTAAAGTATTGCTGTCCCCTTGTGATTTCCCCTTCTACGAAAGATTTTGGTGCAGTGCGGATATGTTTGCCGTTTATTTTCTTCAACGTGCAAATGGTTTCTTCGAGAAGAAGCCAAAGAGAGCAGTGGAGAAATCAAATCTTGTGGAAGTGGTTTTTCATTAGGAATCCTCCCAATATCCACCGTATATTGAATCAGAAGAAAGCAGTCCCTTCCATTTGGAATTCTTATTCCGTTTGCCTTTAAAACGAGATCAAGGTCAACGTCCCCATCCCAATTAAAGTATTGCTGTCCCCTTGTGATTTCCCCTTTTACGAAAGATTTTGGTGCAGTGCGGATATGTTTGCCGTGTATTTTCCTCAACGTGCAAATGGTTCCTTAGAGAAGAAGCCAAAGAGAGCAGTGGAGAAATCAAATCTTGTGGAAGTGATTTTTCATTAGGAATCCTCACAATATCCACCGTATATTGAATCAGAAGAAAGCAGTCCCTTCCATTTTGAATTCTTATTCCGTTTGCCTTTAAAACGAGATCAAGGTCAACGTCCCCATCCCAATTAAAGTATTGCTGTCCCCTTGTGATTTCCCCTTTTACGAAAGATTTTGGTGCAGTGCGGATATGTTTGCCGTGTATTTTCCTCAACGTGCAAATGGTTCCTTAGAGAAGAAGCCAAAGAGAGCAGTGGAGAAATCAAATCTTGTGGAAGTGACTTTTCATTAGGAATCCTCACAATATCCACCGTATATTGAATCAGAAGAAAGCAGTCCCTTCCATTTGGAATTCTTATTCCGTTTGCCTTTAAAACGAGATCAAGGTCAACGTCCCCATCCCAATCAAAGAATTGCTGTCCCCTTGTGATTTCCCCTTTTACGAAAGATTTTGGTGCAGTGCGGATATGTTTGCCGTGTATTTTCCTCAACGTGCAAATGGTTCCTTAGAGAAGAAGCCAAAGAGAGCAGTGGAGAAATCAAATCTTGTGGAAGTGATTTTTCATTAGGAATCCTCCCCATTCACCTTATATTGAATCAGAAGAAAGCAGTCCCTTCCATTTTGAATTCTTATTCCGTGTGCCTTTAAAACGAGATCAAGGTCAACGTCCCCATCCCAATTAAAGTATTGCTGTCCCCTTGTGATTTCCCCTTTTACGAAAGATTTTGGTGCAGTGCGGATATGTTTGCCGTGTATTTTCCTCAACGTGCAAATGGTTCCTTAGAGAAGAAGCCAAAGAGAGCAGTGGAGAAATCAAATCAGAAGTGATTTTTCATTAGGTAATCCTCCTAATATCTACACCGTATATTGAATCAGAAGAAAAGGTGTATATGTCCATTTTTGAATTCTTATTCCGTTTGCCTTTAAAACGACTGGGCGTCAACGTCCCCATCCCAATTAAAGTATTGCTGTCCCCTTGTGATTTCCCTTCTACGAAAGATTTGTGCAGTGCGGATATGTTTGCCGTTTATTTTCTTCAACGTGCAAATTTCGCGTCGGCCCTGAAAAGGGCCTTGCTGGGGCTACGCAAGCGGAGCTTCCCGCCGCCTGGCTGGCTGGCTAGCCGCCGAACCCGTACAGGGTGCGCCCCTGCCGCTTCAGAGCGTACACCACGTCCATGGCGGTGACCGTCTTCCGCTTGGCGTGTTCCGTGTAAGTGACCGCGTCGCGGATCACGTTCTCCAGGAACACCTTGAGCACGCCGCGCGTCTCCTCGTAGATGAGTCCGGAGATGCGCTTGACGCCTCCGCGCGTGGCCAGGCGGCGGATGGCCGGCTTCGTGATGCCCTGGATGTTGTCGCGCAGCACCTTGCGGTGGCGCTTGGCGCCTCCTTTCCCGAGGCCTTTGCCTCCTTTGCCTCGACCGCTCATGACGCTTGCGTTGCTAGCTAGCTTGCTTGCTTACTTCGTTGCTGGGTGCCTTCGTCGCGCGCGGGAAGCGTTCGAAAGGACGGAAAACTGCACAGCCGACGGGACGGGCGTGGAACGGGTGCTGTTCGGGGGGAGGAAAAGCTTCCGAGAAAGGGCCTGCCGGAGGAGTGAAGTCGGCGCGCCGACCGGCGAGCGGCTCCGCCGCGCAAGCAGGGAGTGCGAAGGGAGGGAACGCGGCGAGGGCGCCTGCGCGTCCGCTCGGTAGGCCGGCCGGCCGGCCGCAGTCCGTCCGTCCGTCCGGCAACGCAGCGTGCCACCCGGAGACGAATGGCGGGACGCAGGCGAGCGGCGAGGAAGGCAACGAGTCGGGCCAGCACGAAGGCTGTCGACGAGGATGGTGCTTGTGAAGGCAGTAGGAAGAGCGAACGAATGGCGCTGCTCCGCCGGATTGCCGAGATCCAGGCGGACGGCATCCGTTCGACCGACACGGGGCGGGGGCAGCAGCAGCTTCGGCGTCCTCCGTGGAGGACGCCGCTGCCGGCGCCGCCAGCGAGCAATGCAAAAGCGGGGAAGGGAGGGGGGAGGGGACACGGGCAGGGAGGTAGGCACGGAGGACGGGGAGGGTGCGTGCCTTCGGTGGGAGCCGTGGCGTACCCTCCGCTCGGCGAGCAGCCAGCCAGCATCCCGAAGGACGTAGCTATAGCTACGGCAGCAGCAGCTGCTGCAGAAGCAGCGGCAGCCGTCTTTCTTTCCCCGCTTTCCGCCCCCCTCGAGCCTTCGCGGTCTCGCCTTCCGGAAACGCCGAACGACGGCCCTGAAAAGGGCCAGCTAGCGAGCATCCGCAGCAGCACGATCCCATCCAGCCGCGCTCGCCCGTCTCACTTGGAGCTCGTGTACTTGGTCACCGCCTTCGTGCCTTCGGAAACCGCGTGCTTGGCCAGCTCCCCGGGCAGCAGCAGGCGCACCGCCGTCTGCACCTCCCGGCTGGTGATGGTGGTGCGCCTGTTGTAGTGAGACAGACGCGACGATTCGGCGGCGATGCGCTCGAAGATGTCGTTCACGAAGCTGTTCATGATCGACATCGCCTTGCTGGAGATGCCCGTGTCCGGGTGCACCTGCTTCAGCACCTTGTAGATGTAGATCGCGTAGCTCTCCTTCCGCTTCCGCTTCTTCTTCTTGTCTCCCTTGGCGATGTTCTTCTGCGCTTTGCCGGCCTTCTTGAAAGCCTTCCCGCTGCCGCTCTTCGGAGGCATCGCCCTCGCCTTCTGTTCGCGAAGATCGGGAGGAGGACGAGAAAAGCGAAACCAAAAAAGGAAAGGGGATCGCTGACACGCTCCTTTCCTCGTCGCGGCCTTTTATGCGGCGCCGAAAATCGAAACGAGGAGCCGCCGACCGAAAAGCGGCTGCGCTGCCGTTCGTCGCCGCGCTGCAAAGTACCTGCGTGCACGGTTCCCATCCGTTCGTGAAGCTTGTGTTGGGGGCCCTGAAAAGGGCCGTTGCGCGTGATGCAACGCGCAACCCGGGTCGGGGCCCCGCCCCGCCCCGCCGCCGCTCAGGCGCGCTCGCCGCGGATCCTGCGCGCCAGCTGCACGTCCTTCGGCATGATGGTCACGCGCTTCGCGTGGATGGCGCACAGGTTCGTGTCCTCGAAGAGGCCGACGAGGTACGCTTCGCTGGCTTCCTGCAGGGCGAGCACCGCCGAGCTCTGGAAGCGCAGGTCCGTCTTGAAGTCCTGCGCGATCTCGCGCACCGCTGGAACGGCAGCTTGCGGATCAGCAGCTCCGTGCTCTTCTGGTAGCGCCGGATCTCGCGCAGGGCCACCGTACCGGGCCGGTAGCGGTGCGGCTTCTTCACGCCTCCGGTGGCCGGCGCGCTCTTCCGCGCGGCCTTCTTCGCCAGCTGTTTCCGCGGCGCTTTGCCGCCCGTGCTTTCCAGGCGGTCTGCTTCGTGCGCGCCATCTCGACCGTCCTGATAAATGTCCGGCGGGACTGCGACGAGGAGCGGGAGAAGGGAAAAGGGAGGAAGGCCGAGCAAGCAAGGTGGCACGCGACGACGACGACGGAACCTGGTTCCTGTTTCCCTCGCGAGAAGCGGCGAAAGCAAAGGGAAAAAGGCGCAGCGCCTGCCTTCTTAAAGGATCGCAGTGCGCGGACGTTCGAGCGGCTCCTCGTCGCGCGCTCGCTGCCTGCCGCCGGCACGTCCGTCTCGTCGTGCCGAAAGCGACGCGCCTCGACGCCTTCCCGTTCGCGGGCAACGAGAGCTGCCGGCCGCCGTCCTTCCTGCTTCCTCCTCTCTCTCGTCCCCCCCACCTCCCGCCCTCTTCTCTCCACCCTCGGAGAGGGATACACCTCACGGTTCCGACACCTCTCGGGATGCGTGTGCGGGGCCCTGAAAAGGGCCGTTCGAGCCGATCGCGCGAGGAGGAGGTGTGGCGGAGGAGGAAAGGGCCGCCGCCTCGACTCACGTCTGCTGATGCTGCTTCTTCGGAGCCGCCTTTTTCGCCTTGGGCCTGCTCGGCGCCTTCTTCGGATGCGGCGCCTTCGGCTTGTTCAGCGCCTTCGCCCTCTTCTCGGTGAACGAAGGGCGCGCCTTCGCCGAAGAAGACGACGACGACGACGCTTTCCTTTCCGCGGCCGCTCCGACGGCCGCGCGCAGCTTCTTCGCCTTCAGGCTGGCCGCCGCCGCCGCCTTGTTCTTCTTCTTCGCTTTCAGCGACGCCGCAGCCTTGGCGCGCGAGCTTTTGCTCGCTCCCGCCGCCCTCGCGCTCCTCGCGGCGGCCTGCTGCAGCTTGCTGCTGCTAGTTCTCTTCCTGTTTTGCTGCTGCTTCGTCTTGTTCTTCGCCGCCGAGGAGGACGCGGAAGCGGGGGCAGAGCGCGCCAACACCGCCTTGCCGATCGTTTGCTTCCGGCTAGCAGGAACGCCCTTCCTCAGCTTGAAGGAACCGCTGGCGCCCTTGCCTTTCGTCTGCACGATGGCTCCCGACAGCACGGCCGTCTTCAGAAACTTCTTGATGAACGGAGCCATCTTGTCCGCGTCCACGTTGTAGTTGGCGGCCACGTACTTCTTGATCGCTTGCACGGAGCTGCCGCCACGCTCCTTCAGCGCGGCGATCGCCTTCCCCACCATCTCCGCCGTCTTCGGGTGCGTCGCCTTGGGCTTCGCCGCGCCCGCCCTCTTTCTCTGGGCCGCGGCCGACGCTCCTCCGGAGGTGGCCAAGCGGCCGCCCTCGCTGCTCTCCTGCGTCATGAGTGTCCGCCTGCGAAGAATTACGCTGCCGCTGGAAGCGGCCGCGAAACCTGCCTGGAAGGCGCGTACCGAGCGGAAGCGCCGGATCGAGCCGCCGCCAGTGGGGCGAGGGCTCCGTTGCGCGCAAAGGCCGGACGGCCTGCCGGTCGCCAGCCGCAACAGCCCGGCCCTCGTTCCACCCTTCCTTCCTTTTCTCTTTTCCTTTTCACCCCGCGGGCTCCCGTCCGCGTTCCGGATGTCTTCGGCGCGCGGGCCGGTGTGCGACGACGGCGCAGCCGAGCACCGTTCCTCGCCACCTGCCGACTCCCGCCTCTTTCCATCCTTTTCTTTTGGGCGACTTCGCTTCCCGTTTTCTCCCATCCGTTACGAGGGCCGTCGCCCCTCCTTTCGGCCGTACCGCCTTCCCCTGCCCGAGGAGCGGAAGGCGCGCCACGAAGGCCACGGCGACCAGCGGAGCGAACGCAAAGCGAAAACGAATCCCAGAGAGGAGAAGGCAAAACACGGAGCGGACGGACGGCACTTCCCGAAACGAGGAGGGAAGGGAAAACGGACGAGGCGCAAGCCGCCGCCTTCCTTCCGCGACCGGAACGATTCAGCCGCCTTCACCGTCATCCGTCACCACCACCACCACCACCACCTTCGTACCCGGTTTGCGCCCTGTCGGGAGGCTTT